>CM053034.1:209146052-209306052 GCA_028564925.1 Lithobates sylvaticus | reverse complement strand
CTGCGCACCAGTGCACAAAGCAAGGTCCATAAAGACATGGATGAGCGAGTTTGGGGTAGAGGAACTTGGCTGTCCTGACCTCAACCCGATAGAACATCCTTTGGGATGAATTAGAGAGGAGACTGCAAGCCAGACCTTCTCGTTCAACATCAGTGCTGGACCTCACAAATGTACTTCTGGAAGAATGGTCAAACATTCCCCTAGACACACTCCTAAACCTTGTGGACGGCCTTCCCAGAAGAGGTGAAGCTGTTATAGCTGCAAAGGGTCGGCCAACTCAATACTGAACCCTACGGACTAATGCCCCCGTACACACGAGGTCGGACGGTCTTTCCGACGGACTTTCGGCGGAGTTCCGTCGTACTTTTCGAATAAACGGACTTGGCCACACACAATCACACTAAATTCTGACGGATTCGAACGTGATGACGTTTGACCGGACTAGAATAAGGAAGTTTGTAGCCAGTAGCCAATAGCTGCCCTAGCGTCGTTGTTTGTCCGTCGGACTAGCACACAGACGAGCGGATTTTTCGATAGGAACTGGGTCCAGCGGAGTTCCGACCGGAAAATTTAAGACATGTTCTATTTCTAAAGTCTGTCGGATTTTTCGACAGCAAAAGTCCGATGAAGCCCACACACGATCGAATTGTCCGACGGATTCGTCCCGTCGGACCTTTGCTGTCGAAAAGTCCTCTCGTGTGTACGCGGCATTAGACTGGGATGCCATTAAAGTTCATTTGCGTGTAAAGGAAGGTGTCCAAATACTTTTAAAAATGTAGTGGAGATAGATAGATAGACAGACAGATAGATAGATAGATAGATAGATAGATAGATAGATAGATAGATAGATAGATAGATAGATAGACAGGCAGATAGACAGACAGACAGACAGACAGACAGACAGACAGACAGATAGGTAGACAGACAGACAGACAGACAGACAGACAGACAGACAGACAGACAGACAGACAGACAGATAGGTAGACAGACAGACAGACAGACAGACAGACAGACAGACAGACAGACAGACAGACAGACAGACAGACAGACAGACAGATATACAGACAGACAGACAGACAGACAGACAGACAGACAGACAGATAGATAGACAGACAGACAGATATACAGACAGATAGATAGATAGATAGATAGATAGATAGATAGATAGATAGATAGACAGGCAGATAGACAGACAGACAGACAGACAGATAGATAGATAGATAGATAGATAGATAGATAGACAGACAGACAGACAGATAGATAGACAGATAGATAGATAGATAGATAGACAGACAGATAGACAGACAGACAGATATATAGATAGATAGATAGATAGATAGATAGATAGATAGATAGATAGATAGATAGATAGATAGATAGATAGACAGATAGATAGACAGACAGACAGATATACAGACAGATAGATAGATAGATAGATAGATAGATAGATAGATAGATAGATAGATAGATAGATAGACAGATAGATAGATAGATAGAGTTGTGGGGTAGACTGAACTACAACAGAGAATATATTAGCAGGAAATCTGGGATGTGAACATAGAGCCGGGATAGTTATGAGAAATGTCTGTTGTCATCCCACTGAAATATCAGACAAGACATAAACAGTTACTGGAGAAGGGTGGAAAAGCTTTTGAGACAATTGAGATGCAATTTTTGGGGGCCCCCAAATTAAAGGTTCTGAAGAGCAGGGATGGGGGGGTCATCTGGGCATGTTTAGCAGAATGCTATTATTGTATCAGTAACCTCAGCATGGGAATGGTAATCCCGTTACCACATGTGAGGCAGATTTACAAATGCACATTTAGCAGGAATAGATAACAGGCCCTCTGATTAACCAGCTCAATCCTCTGATGTCTGTGTTTCCATTATATAATGGGAATGTTTTCATGTTGCTGTACACAGCATACACAAGTATCATTTTCTATAAATGTAAGACTTTTAGAAACACCCGCTAAACATCGCTTTGTGACAACAGTGACTCCTGCTGGTGGGAAGGAGGACTACACTAAATAAAAATGGATGCATAAGATTTTCGTAATAGCTCAATCTTTTCGGTTTTATTCAAAGGGACAAACAGTATCAAATGTGTGAAAGCTCAAGATTCTTCTGTGAATAATAAAAGATTACACATTTTTAGTTGATTCAAACTTTACATTGTTAACTGAAAGTAACATATAAATGTATTCATTGAAAATCAGTTGTGGTTTCCTCATTTCAAGTTGCCCTAGCTTTTATTAATGTATTATTTGTTTAGACAAATGCGTAGTCGCCAGCAAGAGCATCTAATTACAAGGTAAAGGGTGGTCACAGTGGTCAGAATGGTTGAAACTGATAGAAATGATCAGAATAGTCAGAATTGGTAGGAATGGGTCAGAATTGAGCAAAATGGTTAGAATTGGTTGGAAATGGTCTGAAAAGTCAGAATTGGTAGAAATGGTCTGAAAAGTCAGAATTGGTAGAATTGGAAATGGGTCAGAAATGTTTAGAATAGGACAGAATGGGTCAGAATTGAAAGGAATGGTCAGAATTGGTTGGAAAAGTCAGAATACTTAAGATTGGTAGATACTCTAATGCCGCGTACACACACGATAGGATTTTCCGACGGAAAATGTTCCATGGGAGCTTGTTGTTGGAAATTCCGACCGTGTGTAGGCTCCATCGGACATTTTCCATCGGGAATTTCCGTCACACCAAATTTGAGATTTGGATCTCAAATTTTCCAACAACAAAATCCATTGTCGTAAATTCCGATCGTGTGTACACAATTCCAACACACAAAGTTCCACGCACGCTCGGAATCAAGCAAAAGAGCCGCACTGGCTATTGAACTTCATGTTTCTCGGCTCGTCTTACGTGTTGTACGTCACCGCGTTCTTGACGTTCGGAATTTCCGACAAGATTTGTGTGACCGTGTGTATGCAAGACAAGTTTGAGCCAACATCCGTCGGAAAAAAAAAAAAAAACATGGATTTTGTTGTCGGAAAATCCTATCGTGTGTACAGGGCATAAGGCAGAATTGGTAGGAATGGTCAGGATTGGTTGGAGTGGTCAGAATTGGTAAGAATGGGTCAAGATGGTCACATCGGTCAGAATGGTCGAAACTGATAGAAATGGCCAGAATGGTCAGAATTGGTAGGGATGAGTCAGAATTGAGCAAAATGGTTAGAATTGGTTGGAAATGTCAGAATGGTCAGGATTGGTGGACATGGTCTGATGAGTCAGAATTGGTAGAAATAGGCAAGAAATGGGTCAGAAATGGTCAGAATTGGTAAGACTGGTTCAGGATTGATAGGAATGGTCAGGATAGATATATAAGTCAGAATTGGTCCGAATTAGTAGAAATGGGTCAAAATCTGTGGCAATGGTCAAAATTGGTAAGAATGGGTCAGAATTGAGCAGAATGGTCAAAAATGGTTGGAAAGGTCATAATGTTCAGGATTGGTAGAAATGGTCAAATAAGCCAGAATTGGTAGGAATGATCAGAATTGGTAGGAATGGTCAGAACTGGTAGGAATGGTCAGAATTGGTTGGAGTGGTCAGAATTGGTAAGAATAGGTCAGGATGGTCACATCGGTCAGAATGGTCGAAACTGATAGAAATGGCCAGAATGGTCAGAATTGGTAGGGATGAGTCAGAATTGAGCAAAATGGTTAGAATTGGTTGGAAATGTCAGAATGGTCAGGATTGGTGGACATGGTCTGATAAGTCAGAATTGGTAGAAATAGGCAAGAAATGGGCCAGAAATGGTCAGATATGGTCAGACTGGTTCAGGATTGATAGGAATGGTCAGAATGGTCAGGATGGATATATAAGTCAGAATTGGTCCGAATTAGTAGAAATGGGTCAGAATCTGTGGGAAGGGTCAGAATTGGTAAGAATGGGTCAGAATTGAGCAGAATGGTCAGAAATGGTTGGAAAGGTCACAATGTTCAGGATTGGTAGAGATGGTCAAATAAGCCAGAACTGGTAGGAAAGATCAGAATTGTTAGGAACGGGTTAGAACTGATCATAATGGTCAGAATTGGTGGGAATGGGTCAAAATTGGTCAGAATGGTCAGAATGCTTGGAAAGAACTTTTACTTTAATAGGTTTTAAATGGCTGACAGTACCACTTTAATAATGATAATAAATAGTTCAGTAACTATTTTCCCAGGAATGATGTGTCCAACCACTGAAGCAAGTTAGAATCCTGCCTGAACTCCATTTACTGCCTAACACGACCTTAAGAGATTTTTCATTCTCCTATAGTTTTTGACTATTTACATTTATGTGTATTACCGTAATTAGTTAATATATTGGGTAAAAAAGGTGTATATCATCTATCTGTATTTATATTTGAAACAACAATAAAAAGATTGAGTCAGGAAAAAATTTGCAGGACAACTCCTTTATTCTAATGCCCCGTACACACGGTCGGAAATTCCGACCACAAAATCCGTCTGATTTTTTCCGAAGGATTTTGTCCGACACTGGTGTTGCATACACACGGTCCGACAAAGTTGTCTGAAAATCCGATCATTCTGAACGTGGTGACGTTCGTTGCGTACGACGGGACTACGTAGAGGCTAGTAGCCAATAGCTTTGGTCTTGTAATGTGATCTGAGCATGCGTGGCACTGTGTCCATCGGAATTCGCTACACACGATCGGAAAAAGTCCGATAGGACTTTGTTGTTGGAAAATTTGAGAGCAGGAGATAAAACTTTTTCCTTCGGAAATTCCGACGGAAAAAGTCCGATGGCGCCCACACACGGTCGGAAATTTCTGACAACATGGTCCGATAGGACATTTTCCGTCGGAAAATCCGACCGTGTGTACGGGGCATTAGAGAAAAATGGCTACAGTACGACCTAGTCCATTAAAAGTTACATTACACATTAAAGAATTCAATGGCAATAAACAATTGTAATGTCCTTTCATTTATATAAAAACACAAACAAAAAATTATTTAATTTATGTCCCCAATGTAAGTTCATAACAATCACATTTCCAGCAATGTAAATCCATCGTCAATTATGTCGTTCGCCAATGTACAGTATCTCACAAAAGTGAGTACGCCCCTCACATTTTTGTAAATATTTAAGCATGTCTCCAGACCTAAACCCTATTGAGCATCTGTGGGACATCCTCAAACAGAAGGTGGAGGAACGCAAGGTCTCTAACATCCACCAGCTCCGTGATGTGCTGGAACTATTGGATAAGCACCTGAACGACCGCAACATACAGGGGTATACAATGTAATACTGACATATAATCACACACATAGGTTGGACTTGATGGACTTGTGTCTTTTTTCGACCTCACCTACTATGTAATTATGTAACTATGTGGCCATGGAGGAGTGGAAGAGAACTCCAGTGGCAACCTGTGAAGCTCTGGTGACCTCCATGCCCAAGAGGGTAAAGGCAGTGCTGGAAAATAATGGTGGCCACACAAAATATTGACACTTTGGGCCCAATTTGGACATTTTCACTTACTGGGTTGTACTCACTTTTGTTGACAGCGGTTTAGACATTAATGGCTGTGTGTTGAGTTATTTTGAGGGGACAGCAAATTTACACTGTTATACAAGCTGTACACTCACTACTTTACATTGTAGAAAAGTGTAATTTCTTCAGTGTTGTCACCAGGGCAGACTGACCATTCGGCCACTCGGGCACGTCCCGAGGGCCCCGGGCCACTAGGGGGCCCCATCAGGGTTGCCAGCCTCAGTAAAACCAGGGACAGTATGTAAAAATCTGTGTTTTCTTTACATCTGTTTCTGAAATGTCCCTTACCGACATCCTTTTGGTCTAAAAATCCAGAGATTATAGCTGCCCCACCTCTCCAGTACCTTCTCAGCCAATAGAAACATGTCTGTGTATACTGTGTGTACATGTATATGTATACTGTGTGATTGTATACTGTGTGTGTGTATACTGTGTGGCCCCATACTCTCTGATTGCCTGGGGGCCCCATAATCTCTGATTGCCTGGGGGCCCCATAAATTGTCAGTCCGCCCCTGGTTGTCACATGAAAAGATAGAATAAAATATTTACAAAAATGGGAGGGGTGTACTCACTTTTGTGACATACTGTAAATCCATCATCAATCAAGTTGTCCAACCATGTAAATTTATTGCCAGTCATAACTACCCAACGCCGTCTCCCACTCATGTTTACCCGCTGCACTCCCGCTACTAAATGACAGATCCCTGCCGCTGGGGCACCAGGCATACCTGGTTATGTCATTGACCAAATATTATCATGACCTGAATCTCCATGAAGATTTAAAATGATAGAAAAAAAAAGTAAAAATTCTGAGGGCATTTAGATGCACCATGATAAATAAAACGTATGAGTACCTGTAAAACAACTTCAAACTGGAGTTCCCCTTTAAGAGCACCATTTCTGGGACTTTGTGCAACGAGCGGTGACATTTATCGAGAAAGGGGGTAAGACGGGTTTCCCTAAATGCCAAGTCAGGGATGTTCCAGTCGCCAATGATTTATGATGTGCCAGTATGTACAAAGTAGTAACAATTTAAAACACATTTGGTTGTTTTTTTTATGGTTAGTATTAGACAGTTAAAAGGCTGTCCTAATCCAGTTCTAATTCACTAGAGAAATATATTGTAGTCCAAATATCTTCCAAATAAAGCCGCAAATTCCTTGGACATAGTAAGTGAATTTGAACTTTGGAGTAAAATTGTTACATGTGTTGCTTTCAATATATTTTTTTTAACTCTGACATTTGTAGATGTGATGGTAATGCCCCAAACCCTAATTTTCCGGGTGTGGGTAGAAATCCCAGGCCATGTGTTTTCTGTCTTCCATTATCTTCAAAACTTTAAAGTGTACGCAAAGCTGGGCAATGAACTTCTATTATTTGGTCCTTTGGGTCTTTTAAATATACCATTGGAGGTGTTTTGTTAAAGATTTATATATATATTTATATATAAAAAATATATATTTTTTGTTCTAGATTTCATCTTCTCTATGCACCATATGCCATTAGTGTACTTCTGTTGCAGAAAAGAAAAAGCTTTCTATGTATTTTAGGACAAGGCCCTACCTCAGCCTCCAGCTTGCTCCATAGAAGACTTCCTTATCTCACTGTAAAGAGACATATGGTCAAATAATATATATATAACTCCATATTAATGCAATAAAGTCACTATAGCCATGGCAAGACACCTTCCTTGTATCAATGGTTCTGGCTGGTGGTGGTGGTGTAATGGTGTGGGGGATATTTTCCTGGCACACTTTGCGCCCCTTAGTACCAATTGAGCATCGTTTAAATGCCACAGCCTACCTGAGTATTGTTGGTGACTGTGACGGAACGTCCCTACACTCCTCCTGAGTGCGTTCGTCATATATCACTTCCTCCCAGTCTGGATATAGATATCAGATATTCCAACCGCTCCCAAGCACCAAACGAGACGACACTTGCTTAGTGCTAGCATGGACTGTTTTATTACAAAACCAAACTGACATTTATATACAGTAGAAGAGGAGATCCCCTCTCCTGCTCATATTACTCTAACAATACACCTGTAACAACTTAACATAAACTAATTAACTAATCCCTTTAAGCAGCCGATGTGACTCATCAGGATTTCACTACAGGTCAGACTTGTCACCGAGCTAAACACAGTTGATTATAAATTATCATAATTACCACCACAAGACATTTCATCACAATAGCAGGAGACCACCAGTAACAGACGGACCGTCTCCTACATTGTACAGAGGACAAGGTGATCAGCTCTCTCAATTAACATCTTGAGTTCATGACACTAGCATCTGACAGTGTGTGTCCCAACAGCATGAGACCACACACATTATATATAAACATATATACAGCACTGAATCTGACTGGGGTTGGGGTTCTCCTTCACCCTGTGCCCCTTAAAATCCAGGGCCCATAATCGGTTGGCAGGAGGCTCGCATTTAGTCCTCTCAAAAAGCCTGTGTCCCGGCTAGGTCTGTCACAGTGACCATGTCTATCCCTTTATGACTACAGTGTCCCCATCTTCTGATGGCCCCTTCCAGCAGGATAATGCACTATGTCACAAAGCTCAAATCATCTCACCACTGGACAATGAGGTCACTGTACTCCAATGACCTCCAAACTCACCAGATCTCATCCAATGGCCTCCACACTCACCAGATCTCATCCAATAGAGCACCTTTGGGATGTGGTGGAATGGGAAATTTGCATCATGGATGTGCAGCTGACAAATCAGCAACAACTGCGTGATGCTATCATGTCACTATGGACAAAAATCTCTGCGGAATGTTTCCAACACCTTGTTGAATCTATGCCACGAAGAATGAAGGCAGTTCTGAAGGCAAAAGGAGGTGCAACCTGGCACTAGCATGGTGTACCTAATAAAGTGGCCAGTGAGGGCAAATGGGTGAATGAGCTTTGACACCCTAAGACAGGAAGAAAATAAGTAAAATAAACAGTTAAAAAACTCAACTCAGCATTTCATAGGGCTGATTTTGGATGCTCTTCCAGTTCAGTAGCAAACAGGGTAGACAAGATCCTCCACAACTAGGGATAAATGAAACAATAAGTCTCATTATTCCTTCAAGTTTATGGTTGATTCTTTTTCTGAATATAGCCCCCCTTATCCATAAAATACAATATTTGAGTTTAACTAGCTACTTTTGAGTTGTGTGCATTGCAGTGGGAGCATGCAAGAGCAATGACTTCGGAGACGTAAGTCAACTTTTGCATTGTCCTCATATGTTTAGGGGCTCCATGCATTAAAGAGTGTATCTAACCAAATCTGTTGATGGCAGCATTTCACAGGGCTGGTTTTGGATGCCTGACCAGTTCAGTGGTCAATAGGATAGAGAAGATCCTCCACAATGGGGATAAATGAAACTGAGAGTTTTGCAGTGCAATGGAGTCAATGGGGAAGTGAATAAGGATGATTTTGGTCCTTTTTATGGGTGCATTGAGCTCTGACTTAAGGGCTGGAAGTCAACATTTGACATTGTGCTGGGTATAGGGGCTCCTTGTTTGAGTGTATTGGATGATTTTGGATGCCTGACCGCTTCAGTGGTCAATAGTGTACATAAGTTCCTCCACAACAGGGATAAATGAAACTGAGAGTTTAGCATTGCATTGGAGTTGATGAGGAAGGTGAAATTAGGGTGGTTTTGAGAATTTGTAAAGGTTTATTGGGCTTTTTATTGGCTCCTGTGGGTTGCGGCATAGATGGCAACTGTCCTGGACTTGTAGAGTAGATGTGATAGGCTGTCTATCTCTTCTACTCTATGGGCATCCAAAATCAGCCCTGAGAAATGCCTCCATCAACAGATTTGGGTAGATACACTCAAACAAGGAGCCCCTAAACCCACCACAGTGCCAAATGTTGACTTACAGCAAAGTCAGAGTTCAATACACCCTTAAAAACAACCAAAACCACCCTTATACACTTTACCCATCGACTCCAACACAATACAAAATTCTCAATTTCAGTTATCCCTGTTGTGGATGATCTTCACCTCAATCTCTACCTTATTGACCATTGAACTGGACAGGCATCCAAAATGAGACCTGAGAAATACTTCCATCAACAGATTTGGACAGAAACACTCAAACAAGGAGCCCTCAAACCCACCACAATGCCAAATGCTGACTTACAACTTTGGGGAAATTGATTAAGGGCGGTTTTGGTTTAGAGTAGGTGTGATAGGCAATCCATCACATCTACTCTTCGGGCATCCAATATCAGCCCTGCTTTTGCCATCAACAGATTTGGGTAGATACACTGAAACAAGGAGTCTCTAATCCCAGCACAATGTCAAATGATGACTTACAGCTCAATGTCACCTCAACGCACCCTTAAAAATTACCAATAACACTTGTATTCACTTTTCCCCTTGACTCCAACTCAATGCAAAACTCTCTCTACCCTATTGACCACAGAACTGGACAAGCATCCAAAATCAGCCCGTGAAGTGCTGCCATTAACAGATTTGGTTAGATACACTCTCTAATGTATGGAGCCACTAAACCCAGGACAATGCAAATGTTGACTTACATCTCTGAAGTTACATCTCTATAGTCAGAATAAAAATCAACAATAAACTTGAATGAAGGATTTTCTTTTTTTCCAAAATGTTGACAAATTTTGCAGTTTCAGCTAATTGCATTGGATTCAATAGGAAATGTTAAAATAAGATTCATTATTGTTGACTTAAGGGGTGTATGGGATTTAAATAGCAACTGGAGATTATGGAAGATCCTTTTAACTATTCATGATCTGTTCTCAGAGGCAAATTAGGCAAATAAGGCAGTCGCCTAAGGCCTCGCACCCACAGGGGCCTCGCGACCGCCTAATTGAAGAGCCGCCTCTGCTGACAACAATGCCGCGGCGGCGTTAAGCTTGGACCAGCAGCGGGTTAACATTGCCTGTGAGCTCTACCACGGGTAGGCAGTGGAGAGAGGGGATGGAGCGTGGATGTGTTTTGGGGAGGAGGCGGAGCCAGCGCTGTGTTGTCCGGGGGAGGAGAAGGGGAGGAGATTCCAGCAGCCGGAGCACAATTCCAGCTGCTCCGGAGACACAGATCGTGCCCCCCCCCCAGCCATCACCCCCCACCACTGGAGTGCTCAGCAGAGCGGTCACCGCACACCCAATAGAAGGGAAGGTAGGAGAGAAGAGGTGTTCGGGGCCCCCCTCTCTTGGGCTGTCAATCAGTGCGGGGGGCAATGGGGCTCCAGGAGCAGGGAGAGGCACAGCTACCATGCCAAAACCCCTTTCTGCAGCCAGTGACCACCAACATGAGAGAGAGACAGCCCCCCCCCCCCCCCATCCATGTTCCTGCAGCATCCCTCAGCCACAGCCAAAGACTGATCTTTATATCCACTCCCTGTCCCATCCACTCCATGTCCCGCGGGGCGGGACCAGGGGTAGTCAGGCTGGGGAGGCTAGATGATGCTGGACATCCCCCAGCCAGGAAACGAGGCAGGCTCTATCTTGCTGCAGCTTCTAATGCTTCTAATGCACATTGTGAGAAGCCCACTGTGTGCAGTGAGTCAGTGCAGGAGCGTAACCTGTACAACAGTTCAAGACTGGAGGGTAGGCTGGAGTTCTGCTTTAAAAGTCAGCTTCAATTCAGCCTACCACTTCCCATCCTACAACTGCAAGAGAGACACAACGAGCTTTATGAAGTGTTTTAAATGAGATCAGCAAATAATGACACAAGCTAACCCTTCCAATCCAAGTATTGACAGTAAACTGCCACCCACATCCTGTACAGCTCCAGGACTACGCTAGGTCCAAACGTCTGCTTCCAGGCTGGGAACACGCAATCACACTCACTGGTCGTTAAGGGGAATATTTTTAGCTCTCGTAAAAAACGGAAATTATTATTTGATTTTCTGTGTTGCAAACATCTGAAAAGCACATTAAGGGATCAGTGTGCCATCAAGCTGTTTCCAAGGTGTGCCTTTGAATGAAAAATATGAATGCAGATTATAGGCAGCTCAGTGGAGTGGCAGCACATGGGGTAGCAGACACTCAAAAAAGAACACTACTAGACCCATGGACTTGGTGGCCCACTTCTGGCTCGGATTCAAAACTAGAGATGACTGAGAAATCCAATATGTGCAAAACCCACCCAATCTGCTTCAATTGCCTTCCCTTAAAGCGGTTCTACACCCATTTCATTTAGTAAATCTCTTTGCCTTCCAAATCAGGCAAAGAGTACTAAATGAAATGTTTTTTTTTTTTTTTTTTTTTTTACTTACCTTGTAATTGAAGACTTCCGGTCTTCTCCCTCTGCGGCGGCGGGCGGGGTCTCTGCGTCGATCGTCGTCACGCCGCACTGTCTCCTGGGATCTGGTGTCATTGATCCCAGGAGCCAGTGCGGGCATCTTCCGAAATCTCGCGAGATTTCGGCCACATCTTCCGAAATCTCCCGAGATTTCGGCCGCATCTGCCGAAATCTCGTGAGATCTCGGCAGATGAGCCGTTACTGCGCACGCGCGAGTAACGGCAGTGCATGGTGGGCCATCTAAAGTCCCTGTGGGTGTTTCACATGCCCACAGGCAAGATGGCCCCCAGCACTAAAGAAGAAGACGAGGAACTTCATCGGACGAAAACCGGCGGCGATCGAGATGGAAGATGGAACAGGTGAGTCCCCTAATAAAGGTAAGCACACTTTATATTACATCCTTAAAAAAAAAAATTTTTTTCAGAGTGCAGAACCGCTTTAAAGCAGTATTAAACCCAAAACCAAAAATGTAATATGTATGAACATATGAAATAAAGGTGTACAGACTAATGCCGCGTACACACGATCGGAATTCTCGTCAGAAAAAGCTCTGATGGTTTTCCCGTCGGAATTCCGCTCAAACTGTCTTGCCTACACACGGCCACACCAAATTCCTACGGTCAATAACACCGCGATATACAACACGTTTGACAGCACTATAAAAGGGAAGCTTAATGCTTCCAAGCATGCGTCGAATTGTTTCCGAACATGCGTCGGAATTTTGCGTGTCGGAATTGCATACAAACGATCGGAATTTCCGATAGAAAGTTTTACCGTCGGAAAAATTAAGAACTCTAAAGTCAGTCGGAAATGCCGACAGAAAAAGACAGATGGACATACACACAGTCGGAAAATCCGATGAAAAGCTCCCATCAGACCGGCCGCGTGTACGCGACATAAGGGTACACCTCAACTTCACAGTAGCGCTGTGATCCAAAATACCACTATTTTTAGAAAAATGCATAAACATCGTAATAAAAAAAAGTCCTCCAATAGTCCATAACGGTGCAAAGAAAAAGTGCTCATAAGGGCCCTCTCCCTTCAGGAGAAAATTTACCGGAAGTATATGCCAACTATTCCCATGACTGGCATAATTCGCTTTATATACAATACATCTCAACCTCTGGGCATCTCATCTCCAGATCATTCCTCTATCCAGGTCATTGATCACCACAAATGATGCCTCTAGGGCCGAGTCTTTTGGCTAGGACCAGAGGAATTTTTTATTCCTGGCCTGAAGGGCCGACCATTGTTTCACACAATGACACCTTTCACTTCCTCTCTCCACTTCCTTCCCCCCACTTCTTTTATTTATTTGCCCTCTGTTTGCCACTTTTTTGTCTTTTTTTGTTTGTACACAATTTTGCACGTGTGGCTGGTAGGGTGTAGGTCCTCGGGCCTGCCCTGAAAGTCTTGGGAGGGGGTGGAACATGGCCTTTTGGCTTGCTTCGCCCTTTCTCATGGGGTCTCCCTTCGGGGGAGCCCCACTTAGTATTTGGTTGGATAGAAATTTGGACAGTTGTGGAGGCAACATGGACTTTCGTGGTACGATATGAACTTACAACATTGAATTGACTGTTGTAAATTCATATTGTACCACCAAAGTCCATGTTGCCTCCACAACTGTCCAAAGTTTTATCTATTAATAGGACAAAGGTATATTTCATAACAAGTAGCGTTTCCATATAGTACTTGGGTGGGACTGTTTCGGCAGACCCTCCAAAGAATGGGGTCCGTTTGGTTTCAGCCAGATGGACCAAGTGTAAGTACCCAAGTCCCCGTCTGGAGCCTACCCCCCCCCGGGGGATCAGGGCAAGGTCCTTCAATTTCAGAGGACTATGTGTACACCCATTGCACGTTTTGTGTTACACTCTTTATGTGTGTGAACTTTTTATGGCGTTTTTGAAGTTTTTGGAGTGTGTTCACACACCAGGGGCTTTTAAAAAAATAAAAAATAAATGATATGAAAGAGAAAGGAATAGCCTCCAATGGTACAGTAACAAAAACAACCACAATTTATTGATAAAATACCACTTACAGAATAAAAACAAATCAGTAGTGGATAATGACTTTAGGATATGGAGTACAGTGTTAACTTAGCTGTCTCATCACCTCCAGAACGATGGTGCACACCAGCCGTGTCACTTCCAGACACTGCATAGCCACTCCCTCCAGTTCCTATGTTTTCATGCATAGTTGAGTCGTTTACTCATGTTTCTATGCCCTATGTATGAAAACATAGGAATTGGTGTCAGAGAAATATCGCGCTTCAGCGCCGGTTCCCTAGGGTACGCATGCGCGGTAGAGCGGTTCAGCAGCGCACACAGGTACGCGGGACAGCGGGTGCGCATGCGCGGGTTCACGACGCTCGGGTATGTGTCCTGGCTCATCCAGCATGGCGCACGTCTGTGCGCGGCTCTGTCAGAAAGCATGTGCGCATGCGCACACGCCCAGATACCCCACCTGACCACTTACCTGGCCTATAAAAGGCCTTCTCCTTCCCTTCAGAAATTGCTGGTTTGTTGTCTCTACTTCCTGAGTACCTGGCTTCTTGTATCCTGTATCCTGTTCCTTGTACCTGCCTGACTACCTGTGCTTGACCCGGACCTCTTCTGACCACCGCTGCTACTCTCCAGCATTTGAACCCTTGGCTTGCCTCTTGGATATCCTTCTGCCTGATCACCTGTGTTTGACCATCGGCCTGCCTCCTGGACATTCT
Organism: Lithobates sylvaticus; assembly: GCA_028564925.1. Classification (NCBI taxonomy): domain Eukaryota; kingdom Metazoa; phylum Chordata; class Amphibia; order Anura; family Ranidae; genus Lithobates; species Lithobates sylvaticus. The sequence continues at coordinate 209,291,541 of CM053034.1, read as the reverse complement.
TCTGCTACTTACCAGTGTTTGACCCCCTGGCTTGCCTCTTGGATATCCTTCTGTCTGATCACCTGTGTTTGACCATCGGCTTGCCTCCTGGACATTCTTCTGCTACTTACCAGTGTTTGACCCCCTGGCTTGCCTCTTGGTTATCCTTCTGCCTGATTACCTGTGTTTGACCCTCGGCTTGCCTCCTGGACATTCCTCTGCTACTTACCTGTGTTTGACCCCCTGGCTTGCCTCTTGGATATCCTGCTGCCTGCTTACCTGTGTTTGACCCTTGGCCTGGCTTCCTGGACTTCCTACTACCTCTAACCTTGGTTCACCCACCTATGCACCCCAGGACTATCTCCCAGTGTGTGACCTGGTTCCTCTACAGCCTCTGCCTTGTGTTGGTCCTGCCAGGTGTCTACTTCCAGTCCAGCTTCATCTACACACGGTCAACATCCTTACTGCACACCACCTGCAACCCACCTGCTGGCAACCCGTGCATCTTTGTGCCTGGTGCCTTCTGTACCCATTCCAGGGGCATCGTGCACTTAGTCGCAAGGGGAGCAGCTCTCAGCATTTCGGCCCGGGTGAGTACCTGTGACAATTGGGGTGCATAAAAATGGCAGCAGGGGCTCTAGACTGATGAGTCAAAATGTGAAATATTTGGCTGCAGCAGGAGGCAGTTTGTTGGTGAAGGGCTGGGGATCGCTGCAATACAGGCAACTGTGGTGAAGGTTCCTTATATGCTTGGGGCTGCATTTTTGCAAATGGAGTTAGGTTGGGGATTAATGGTTTCCTCAATGCTGAGAAATACAGGCAGATACTCTCAATCATGCCATACCATCAGGGATTCTGCAGCAGGACAACCACCCCAAACATACAGCCAATGTCATTAAGAACTGTTTTCAGTGTAAAGAAGAACTGGAACTGATGGTTTGGCCCCCACAGAGCTAAGATCTCAACATCATGGAGTCTGACTCTGTCTGGGATTACATGAAGAGACAGAAGGATTTGAGGCAGCCTACATCCACAGAAGATCTGTGCTTAGTTCTCCAAGATGTTTGGAACAACCTACCTGCCGCGTTCCTTCAAAGACTGTGTGCAGGTGTACCTAGAAGAACTGGTGCCATTTTAAAAGAAAAGGGTGATCACTCCAAATATTGATTTGAATTGGATTTCTCTTCTCTTCATTTACTTTGCAGCTTGTTAATTCGTAAAAAAAAAATAAACTATTAACACTCCTATTTCTGAAAGCTTTACAGCATTATTTTACACCTACCTAAACGTTTGCATCTATCTATCGAATTCTATACTTACATATTTACATAGTATTTAGCGTATTATACTTTTTTATATATGTAATTCCAGAACTCCCATTGCTATTGGAAAGTCCATTGTCTTTTTTTCTTCCCACACAGAAGGCTGGAATCCCAGGAACCTGCCTCCTTCCCACCGCTAAAGCCAGGAAAAGCCAAAACAAAGCTGGTCAGAGCAGCATGTTGCTCTGTAGCTGGAAGGATATCTTGGAGGGAGCTGGATGAAAGTTTTATCATGACATCTGTTTGCAGAAAGTATTTTTTTTTCCTCCTGCAAACTCCTTCAGGCGTCTCGCTGTGACTGTAACTAATATTTCATTCACAGCAATCAGCCTTGACCTGAGGATCAGTCCTAGGTTGCAGAGTCACCTCTTTAATTCCCTTTTTTTTTAACCTCCTGCATTCACAGCAATCAGCCTTGACCTGAGGATCAGTCCTTCAGGCGTCTCGCTGTGACTGTAACTAATATTTCATTCACAGCAATCAGCCTTGACCTGAGGATCAGTCCTAGGTTGCAGAGTCACCTCTTTAATTCCCTTTTCACTTCCCGGCATGCACTGCATAACGATTAACATGCTGGGGGGACCGGGGAGGCTCCACAAGGCATATCTGAGTCTTGGGCTTCTCCACAAGGATTCCCTTTTCACTTATCTGAGTCTTGCTTTGGTTCCCCTCTTCTACCTGATTGGAGATAAAGGCTTTCTGAGGAACTAAAGACATATGTGGGCCTTATGCTGGTGTATTCGTAGCTAAATTAATGTTGTTTGCAGCTAGGCTGTAACCAGCTGTCACGCTTACCCCTAATGCAGGTGGTCAGACACTATAGCAAGCTTCTGTGTTATTCACCTAGAGACTGACCACATCCATCACCTTGCAGGTGGACAGGCAGAGAGAATGTATCACAACCAAAAACCAGCAGCTGTGAAGGATCAGGAGAGCTACACACTCCTGACACCAGCTTAAGCTTTGTTTAGATTCTCTCCCGGTTTCTCCTAGTGATCATTCATTATTTCTGTCTGTTGCTATTGAGTGGTTCCCAGTAGTTAGTGTCAATGTATGAGTTATGAATTTCTGCCTTGACCAATCACTGAGGGCTATATTAATTCTAATGATGTGAACAGAGGGGAGATAATACATTTTTGGAGGAACCCTCTAAAAAGGGTTTTGACCTTCTCCCTTGGGCTTTTGCCTAGGGAGAATTCCACAATGAGGAGGTCCCTTCATTCAGGAGCATAGCCCAAGCTGGTGGCTTGTGCCAGAGCTGAAAGGACCCTTAGCTTACCTGTGCCTAATGGAAAAGAGAGGTGGTTACCCAGAGGGAACATCCATAGGAAAAACGCCCAAGGAATTTACCAAAGTAGGTGGCTACCTGGAGGAAAAAAACGATAAAAGGGCTAGCTAGAGGGTGTCTCTTCAGGTGAGTCTGCTATGATGAAGGGAGTCCATGAGAGCTTGGGGGCTGCCAGATGGACATTCCATGGATACCTCATTACTTAAAATATAGGGTCATTGCAACCTAGATAGGCTGTTCCTAAAAGGCCAATCACTATTGGGGGGCTGCCTCTAAAAAAAACTAGGGCCACAAAGTAGGCCGGCCACTACTGGGAAAATTAGAGCCACCAACAAATGTCCTTAAAGGGCCACAATAACTACCAAGGGTGGAACTACGCATCCTTTCAGTGCTATTGGCTGTAAGCGACTGCTATGACACCAAAATGTTTTTGTTTTTTTTGGTGAACCAGACTTTCTTTGTAACCAATTAGTCTCTATAAGACCAGCAGCTATGACACTAACAATTAACTTCAAATGGAAAAATTAGTAATTCTCTAGGTGGTACAAAACCTTAACATCGTTTTTGGACTCCAAACTCATTCTCATTAGGGAAAGGAATTTTCTGGTTGCTCTGGAAGGGATCTACCATTAATAACATTTCTTGAATTTTAAAGGTTGCATCTATTCAGCTTCCAACCATTCTGCTTTACCATCTATTTACCCTGCAGGCTTGATACCAGGACCAGGAAGTATGTTAATGTCTCAATGAGCTGAAGAGAATCAGGGTCTACGTTTTTGTTTGGCACAAGTGATAAAAATTTAATTTAGGTCTATTTGAGTTCAGGAGGTTGCTTGCTTACAACAAAATGGGCATGTGTATTTTCACGACCACACCAACCACTGCAGACTGTATGATCTCAGCCAAAGCAGACCCACCTAGCTTACACTAGTCATTAAAGCGACTGGAACTGCTAGAGTTATAACCTTCAATAGAGGGACTTCTTGTGCCTGCATTAAAAATACAATTGTGGCGCTGGCTCCTGACGAGCAGGAAAATTAAGTAATGGAAAATTAAGCCCAACTGTGGCTTCAGGCTAATTTCTCTAAATGACTGGTTTCTGTACCAGTCCAGTTGGGTTGCACTGGGTTCTCCCTGGCCGCAGGTGTCGCTGTCACCGCCGGCAAGAGTAGAAACGCAGCTTAGCTGAATGTATTGAATGTCACCTGTTGCTCGGAACCAGCCCAGTGGGAGTGTTTTCCTGCTGTGCTTCTGGGGGGTGGTATTTAAGGTGCCGACGCCAGGTGGCAAGGGGCTTTTTGCTAGCCGCAGCCACAGCCCAATTCTTCTACTATGGGAGCTGTCAGCTGGGGGCAATACTGAAGATTGCTTCAACTTTTTCATTGCACTTTTTTTTTTTTGGGGTACTCATACATATTGATTATGAACTATTACTATATAGATCACATATATTTTTTGTAAATTATTTGATACTTTATTTTAAATGTATTCATGTATATAGTCACATAAATACTCTTTGAGCGCGGCACTGTTGTTATTAAATTCTCGCTCGTTTTAGCCTTCAATGTTGGGCCTTCTTGTGTTTGCATTGAAAATACAATATAGACCTTTTTATGTAAGCTATTTGATGTTTTTCTTTTTATCTTCTACAGATCTCCATGTAGAGTCAAAGTTTTTACCTAAATTTGAAAGTTTAATTAAACATACCTATTTTTCTTGTGATCACATCTATTTGGTATTCCCTTTAAACAAAAGTCTCCACAAGTTACTACGACTCTAAACTACGGATTCTTCTCCACACACCAGTCTCTTCCTTTGTTTTATTTTTCCTGGCCCAGACGTTTCTTTATAGTTTTAATGAAGTTTTTCTTTTTCTTTTCTTCTTCTATTTTTGGAGGGGTTTAGGGAAGACGAAAAGAGTCAAGAGGTCACAGCTATGACAACACAACCCTAACCAGGAAGTGAAAAAGCAGGATGAAGACAGGAGTTGAACGCAAAGACCGTGGAGAAGAGAGAATTTCAATTTGTGGTTGAAACACGGATTCACCTTACCTCCAGGCGAAAGACGAAGGGTGGGCAAGGGGAAATAAAAAGAAAAAAACACAGAAAAAAAAAAAAGCTAGAAATAGGGACATGATTCTGAAACAAAAACATTTCTTTCGAGGTCAAAGATCGCATGATGGTATCTCAAAGTCTTTTTATCCTGCGGGTTCACGAGGAGGGGATGGCTCTGTCTGCACGTTGGGGGGAACTCGACTTTATTTGCTCTTGGTGGATGTCTGTGACAGCTCCAGGATTTGAGGTGGTGTGTTTTAATAAAGTGGTCTCTCCAAGACCAGATACATATGAAGTTAGTTAAAATGTTTCATATAAACAAAGTGTCACCAGTCACGCAATGCAAGGATTCCTGATGGTTAGATAACCTCTGTAGCGTCAACTCATCTGTAGCTCAATCTCTCTCCAGCAGATGTGTGCCGTGAGCAGGAGCCGCTCTCCAATGGATTGTGAAGGCTTCACGGGGCCAGACTCCCATGGAATGAGATTTTTGACTTATTAAAACCCACAGAGCTGACATATTGGAAGACAAATGATGGCGGAATTCTAGCGCATGGCTGGAGGGATCTCACCAATCTGATGGGACTGTTTTTTTATTAACGTGTCTCCAATAATAGCTGATGGTGACCCCCCACCAGTTTTAAGCACCCAATTGCTTATGGTGAATAGAGGAGATATAGACGGGACTCGGTCTGAGAAATGTTGTTAAAGTAGAACTACGGGCAAAACTTTTTTTCATTTTGATTGCTCAACCTTTTCAACATGGAGTAACCCTTGAAATAACTTTCCGGCCTCAGGGAACCCCAGCTAAAAATTACTATATCTACAACTTCCCACTGACCCTCCTGTGGGAAGAACGCTCCCTACATTTGTGATCATTGGGACGAATTACCCCCTACAGATAGCGAATATTATCAATGGTGTCATTGGGAACTTAAAGAGGATCTTCACTGGGCAACCCACTGCCTTTCACCCCCCCCCCACCCCCACTTACCGGGTGGTCTTTTGCTTCCATTACCGATACTTACCCGCCCAGAGGATCCAGTGTTGTCCTGCTGAGATCCACTGGTTCTCTTCCACCTCTTTGGGGCCGTTTCTCTGCTAAAGGCCTACTTTGCTGCATTGAGGGGCCAATGGACGGGCCATGTATTGTAAAATCTTGGATGAGAACCTTCTTCCTTCAGACAGAACACTGAAGATGGGTCATCTTCCAGCATGACAATGACCCAAAACATACCACCAAGGCAACAAAGGAGTGGTTGAAGAAGAAGCACATTAAGGTCATGGAGTGGCCTAGCCAGTCTCCAGACCTTAATCCTACAGAAAATGTATAGAGAGACCTGAAAATTCGAGTTGCCAAAAGACAGCCAAGACACCATAAGGATTTAGAGAAGATCTGTAAAGAAGAGTGGACCAAAATCCCTCCTGAGATGTGTGCAAACCTGGTGGTCACCAACTACAAGAAACAGCTTACCTCTGTGCTTGCCAACAAGGGTTTCTCCACCAACTACTAAGTCATGTTTTGCTTGGAGATCAAATACTAAATTAATTTAACTTAACTTTAAATTAACTTAATTTATAACATTTGTATCATGTGTTTTTCTGGATTTTTGGTTGATATTCTGCCTCTATTATTTAAAATACACCTATGAAAGAAATGATGGACCCTTAATTTCTTTGTAAGTGGGAAAACTTACAAAATCTTCAGGGGATCAAATAATTATTTTCCCCCACTGTATTGTATTTTATACTCATTGTATTTCCCCCTACATTGACACTAACAGGATCACAGAACTCATTACATGACATATCCGTTGTGTCTTGGCATAAAACGGGTTAATTAAATGTAATCCCTCCACCAAAGCTGCGTCCCCTCCAGCGCTCCCCAAACTCTCACTTTACAAAAGCTTTGAATTGCCTTGTGGTCAGTATGATTAGAACAAACCTTACAGGGACTCTGCTACAATCTCCTCATTCCGCCTAATTATTTGCATCCCAGAGAACGTTCCCACAAATTTGACTCTTCTTTTGATGCCAATTTTCCTTTATTAAAAATCTTGCAGGGACCTCTTCGCTGGAGGAATTTTCTTCATGAGACGAGCGGATTCTTCAGCTGTAGCAAGTCTGCGTCTCTTAAATTAATTACGTCCCTCCCACCCCTCGTTTTTAATGACGCTCCTCGGAATGTTTTTCATTACGGCTGCTTTTTTTTTTTTTTTTTTCAATCAAGCGATTTATTGGTGAGTGTAATTATTAAAAACAATGCGTACGCATCAAGTGCCACCCATGTCGCTGTGTTTGGCGCTAGACTTCTCGGCTGCTACTTGTGTCGCTCCAGCAGTTTTTCTCTGCTTTTCAGAGCCGTGGCAAGGCTTGACGTTTCGGCAGGCTGTAAAATCAGCTGCCAGACCGAAAGCCAAGGACATATTGGACGACGCCGGACAAGCAGGAATACATTGCTTAAAAAAAAAAAAAAAATGGAGGTTCGTACATTAAAGTTGAACTGCAGACAAACAGCTAAATATGCACATTAAATACATACAGTATCTCACAAAAGTGAGTACACTCCTCACATTTGTGAAAATACTTTATTCCATCTTTTCATGTGACAACACTGAAGAAATTACACTTTGCTACAATGTAAAGTAGTGAGTGTACAGCTTGTATAACAGTGTAAATTTGCTGTCCCCTCAAAATAACAACACACAGCCATTAATTTCTAAACCGCTGGCAACAAAAGTGAGTACACCCCTATATGTCCAAGTTGGGCCCAAAGTGTCAATATTTTGTGTGGCCACCATTATTTTCCAGCACTGCCTTAACCCTCTTGGGCATGGAGTTCACCAGAGCTTCACAGGTTGCTAGTGGAGTCCTCTTCCCCTCCTCCAAGACGACATCACGGAGCTGGTGGATGTTAGAGACCTTGCGCTCCTCCAGCTTCCGTTTGAGGATGTCCCACAGATGCTCAATAGGGTTTAGGTCTGGAGACATGCTTGGCCAGTCCATCACCTTTACCCTCAGCTTCTTTAGCAAGGCAGTGGTCGTCTTGGAGGTGTGTTTGGGGTTGTTATCATGTTGGAATACTGCCCTGCGGCCCAGTCTCCGAAGAGAGGGGATCATGCTCTGCTTCAGTATGTCACAGTACATGTTGGCATTCATGGTTCCCTCAATGATCTGTAGCTCCCCAGTGCTGGCAGCACTCATACAGCCCCAGACCATGACACTCCCACCACCATGCTTGACTTTAGGCAACACACACACTTGTCTTTGTACTCCTCACCTGGTTGCCGCCACACACGCCTGATACCATCTGAACCAAATACGTTTACTTGATCTCATCAGACCACAGGACATGGTTCCAGTAATCCATGTCCTTAGTCTGCTTGTCTTCAGCAAACTGTTTGCGGGCTCCTTGCACTGCAGCACCACTTGTGGTGTAGTGAGGCGTGGTGCAGCTCTCAGAGTCCAGTTGCAGAAACAGAACTGTATTAAAATTAATAAAAATAAAAGTTCAGCAAAGCTCAATCAGCCTGGAGGGAAGACAATCTAAATGGGCACACTCACAGAATGTACAGCGATGAGTAAGGCAGTAGGTCTCAGGTATGCCAACAGCGTTTGTCTCGAGGGGCGGAATGGCCAGTCTGTACCCAAGTGGGGAGGCTTTCAGGAAGGATGTTGTGACCCTGCAATTTCCCTACTCGTCTTGTATGTCTCCCTTCAGGGGTGTACCTAGAGCATTTGGCACCCGAGGCAAATCCTATATCCGGAAAACCCCCATCTGGCATCCCTGCCTGGGAAGAGTGTGACCATAGCAGGTATCACCACCGGAGAAGAATGTGCCCATGCCAGGTACCTCCCTTCCTGGGAATATTGCAGGTATCACCACCTAGGAAGAGTGTGACCATAGCAGGTATCCCCCCTCCCTCCCAAGAAGAATGTGTCCATGCCATGACCCCCCCCCCCCCCCCGGGAAGAATGTGCCCATGACAAGAACTTCTCTCCTGTCCCTCTCTTGCATGGAGTCTGATCTCGCTGCTCAGTAATAGACAGATGGCAGGCTGGGTGAACCTGTCAGTGTAGAGATGTGGAAGTAGAAGGTGGGATCACCTACCTGAGGAGATGGAGGATCTGGACAGGCTGGAGTTGCTGGACGCTGCTATGCCAGGGGTAGCGATATGCAGAGAGCTGTGTACTGGAGCTGCCCGGATGCTGCCATGCTGGTGGGAGCGATGTGCAGGGAGCAGTGTTCAGAGCAGCTCCCTAAGCTGCGCTGGCCAGACACCCCCCCAATGTCTGGCACCTGGGGCGAACCACCCCTCCCCCCCATTGGTACACCACTGCCTTCCACAAAGCACTTTCCCTGACAGACAGGGGACCTATCCCTACACTACTCACACTATAAATGCGCACCAAGCCCAGGAGTCAAGGTCTTAAATAGACTCTGCCTGACCCAATATGGCGGCCAAAGTCATATTGGAAGCCAGTATCCAATAGAATGCTTCCTCTCTGTGACTGAGGAAATCATTGGGGAACAAGGTTTCTCTCGACTTCCTCCTCCAACTGCATTGCCACTACGGATGAGCGCCACCTGGAGAAAATAGACTGCACCTGCCTACAAACTTATTGGCTCCTTGTCCTGCTTCTCCCTCCACCAATCAGAGCTCTGCTGCACAGGGGCTGCAAGGGGCCCAAACCAAGTCAAATTCAGGTACTTGTACTACTTGATAATAAAAAATACATTTAATGAATGAAGCCTTAATATCACCACTCACATACATTATAATCTGTACAATCTTCTTTATATTTACCATCTACTATGTAGTGCAAAGGTCTGACTCACTGGATACAAACTGATTGGATGGTTAAAGAGGAAGATCAGTAGGACTTTTAAAAATCAGGTACTTGCCAATGCCTGGAGTCCAGTGCTGAAGAACTGGCTGCGGGTCCCTGGCACCACCATCTGAGGGCCAGATGTGACTTCCTGAGGAACCACAGCTGACTCCTCACTGCGCATGAGCGAGATTGCACGGCGCAATGTGATTGATCCTGGTCCTCCTAAGATGTGCGATGTGTCCCAGGAGGCTCGGAGTGGGGTGGGGCAAGTGGCGTCATCCTCGCCTAGGTGGAGATTGCGGAAGAGGGAGCGGGTACTGGCAAAAATCGGTACTCACTCCCCCCCCTGCCATTCAGTTACAGTCTGGGCGGGGATTAGCGAATCAGCAGTACTTCACTTTTTTTGGTAAAGGGTTCACTTGCCGACCACCTAACTGAGAATGTACGTCTTGATTTTGACCCCAGTAAAGTTTTTTCACTAAGAAGGTCAGCTTTCAGATAAAAGCGATCCCAGCAGTCGATTTGCTGCAAGATCACTTTTATAGGCGGCAGGAGCGGTGCCCCACCACTTGCCGGTCGTTTCTGAGCTTACCAGAGCCATCTGTAAAGTCTTGCACACACGATCAGATTTTCCGACAGGAATTGTGTGATGACAGGCTGTCGGCGGAAAATCCGACCGGTTGTACGCTCCATCGGACAATTGTTGGCCAACTTTCCGTGGACAAATGTTGGGTGGCAGGTTTATAAATTTTCCCGCGGACAACGGTGTGTTGTCGGATTTTCCGAGCGTGTATACACAAGTCCGTCGGACAAAAGTTCAAAGTACAAACACGCATGCTCGGAATCAATGCTCACTAAACACAACATTAGCAGAAGGTGCCCAAAGGGTGGCGCTAAAGAGATGAAAAACCACATAGTACTTCACTACGTTCTTGTTTGTTGGCGAACTATTATGTGCCGTTTGTGTGCAAGACAAGTTCCTGGGCAACGCCCTTTGGACAAAAGTCAGACGCTTTGTCTGTGGAAAATCCGCTCGTGTGTACGAGGCTTTAGCCCGGAACCGTTCCAGTGCAGCCGATGGCTAGGTAGAAAGTCGAGTAAGGGCAAGATGGCCCCCACTCGACTCTATGCCCTTGGAGGACCGGAGCGACCTCCGACGTCACATCCAGGTCCTGGGGTTAAAGACATGATTTTTATTTTTTTTAAGTCTAATGCAAGTACACGCAATCGGATTTTCCGACAACAAAAAACGTGGATTTTTTTCCGAAGGATGTTGGCTCAAACTTGTCTTGCATACACACGGTCACACAAATGTTGGCCAAAAATTCTAGAACGCGGTGACGTACAAGACGTACGACGAGCCGAGAGAAAGGAAGTTCAATAGCCAGTGCGGCTCCTTCTGCTTGATTCCGAGCATGCGTGGACTTTTGTGCGACGGACTTGTGTACACACGATCGGACTTTCCGTCAACAAGTTTTGTTGGCGGAAAATTTGAGAACCTGCTCTCAAAAATTTGTGGGCGGAAATGCAGACAGCAAATATTCGATGGAGCATACACACGTTCGGACTTTCCGACAACAAGCTCACATCCAACATTTCCCGTCGGAAAGTCCGACCGTGTGTACGCAGCATAAGTGTCAAAAAAAAAAATGTTCTTTTGCTTTTAAGGGTAAATGAGAGATCTGGGGACTTTTTGACCCTAGGTCTCTCAATAAAGAGCACCTGTCATGCTTATTTATATTAAGGGATGTTTACATTTCTTTTAATGGAATAAAGGAATAAAAGGGATTAAAAAAATGAAGTAAAGGGACAGTGTAAAAAAAAAAAGTAAAAAATAATAAGATTTTTTTTTTAAACCACTCCATCCCTCTGTGCTCGCACGCAGAAGCAAACGCATACGTAAATTGAGGTTGCTTATTTAAACAGTGTTCAAACCACACATGTGAGGTATCGCCGTGATCGTTAGAGTGAGAGCAATACATCTAGCGCAGGACCTCCTCTGTAACTCTAAACAGGTAACTTGTAAAAAAAAAAAATGTAATTGATGCCTATGGAGATGTAGTACCATAGTTTTCCACCATTCCATGAGCGTGCACAATTTTAAAGCATGACATGTTAGGCATCTATTTACTCGGTGTAACATCATCTTTCACATTATACAAAAAAATTGGGGGTAACTATTGTGTTTTACAATAAAACATTTACATTAAAGTCTATTTTTTCCCCAAAAATTGCGTTTGAAAGGCCGCTGCGCAAATACAGTGTGACATAAAATATTGCTACGACCCTCATGTTATTCTCTAGGGTCTCTGCTAATAAAAAAAAAAAAAAAATATATATATATATATATATATATATTAGGGCTGTTACTGATTCAAATTTTCGTGTTCGATTAATCACCTTTTTTTTATTCGATTAATTGACAAATTTTCGATTAATTATAACGCACATACAGATCCAACTACTTTTAGCTGATCTCCTTGCATTGCAACTCTGCATTAGTCAGTGGTAAATGTGGTATACACTATATACAATCACCCGACACTAGTTAGTTTCCACAATCCATGACTTAACTTCACAGTTCACACAAATACGTTTTAAATTCAAACTGTAGCACTGACGTAAGTATTTTTTTTCCCACAGTAGCGTGACAATCCCTCCACCTCCGGTCTAACTAATCACTCTCACCTTATGGCATGGACCCCTGTGCACACAGGTGGTCATGCAAGCGGGTATCAAAAGGGTTAACACGGACCATAAACTTCTCTCACGTCTCCTTAGATCTCAGCAAGGACGCAGGTCATGGGTAGAAAGAAAAGATCTAAGTGCTCACCGCTTAAGTAGAAGATTTAATTTTTGTGTTCAAACTCAAACTACTCACATAAAGATGATAAAAACACAGCATGTAAAGCCGACAATCGTGTTAGTTCCGTAGGGCAGCAGTGAGTGACGTCATGCGTAGCTCCTCCCCTCTACGCGTTACGTTTAATCAGAACTTCAACGCCACCGGACTCCTCCCCCCTTCCGTTCGTTAGTAGATGGAGGCACTTGGGGAAGGGGGAGGAGTCCGGTGACCCCGATGTCCGTGATGTCACCGGATCTCCAACGGAACTCCCTGAAGACCCGAAGCCGGCGGAGAGGTGAGTACCAATCAAAATAATTTTGATCGATCAAAAATATTAACGATTAATCAAGGAATTAATTTTTAATTTTCACAGCCGTAATATATATATATATATATATATATATATATATATATATATATATATATATATATATATATATATATATATAATGTTTGGGAATTCTATGTAATTTAGCAAAAAGTACAGATTTTTACATGTAAACAACAAATGTCAGAAAATGGCCTGGTCCTCAGAGGTTGAGTGGCTCCTGATATTACAGGGTTTTGATAAATCTAAAAGATATTCTACAAGGATTGTGCAGTTTAGGAAGTGAGTTTAACTCTAACCAAATAATTTTTTTATTTTACTTTTGTAGAGATTGTGAAAAAAATAAGTGATTTTGTTCCTTTTCATCCAAGATACTTTAATTTTTTAATCTACTTGGACTGAAAATAATTGTCACTTTTGTCACTGTTATTAGCGGCTCTTCATAAAAATAAAATATCTTTGTTTTTGTTTTTTTGTTTTTTTTTCCCTTTGCCTTTGTGGATTAGCTTTTAATAAACTTCAGTGTAAGTTCGCCTTCGCCGCACTGTTTACCTGTGACACGTTTAAGAAACCCCCAGAGCCTGACTGTGAAAAGACCCGCTAATCCTTTAACACGTTTAACTAGCTAATTAATTCTCACATCTGGAATTAATGCTGTAAAGATGGGCCTCAATTATTACAGAAACTCTGTGCCGGGTTCCTATGAGTACATTTCCTCCGTGTATAAAACCTGACTGTAAAACTGCTTTATGTGTCCTGTACTGTGAAACTTTAAGGAAAGATAGTCCTTTATTTTACACCAATAGTGTGATTAATAAAGCTTCTGGAATAGGAAAAACACCATCCCCTTGGCCAAGAGATACTACTGTTCCCTATTGTTGAGCATTGTGTTGTATGTTAAGGATAAGTGCGCTTACCCCCCTCCCCCAACCTTAACCCCCCTCTCCTACCACAGATGCATACTTACCTGCATCCGATGGCCATGGTTCTGCTGTTTGTGTACATTCAATGCCAAAAGTCCTGGCCACACCTGTACATTTTATCCCCATAGACTTCTATCAAAATATCTTCGGACTCGGGACACAGCCCCATGGACTTCTATAGGACCGTCTTCCGGGTCAGCAGACAGAACCATAGATTTCTATAGGATCATCTTCAGCCTCAGGACACAGACCCATAGACTTCTATAGGATCATCTTCAGCCTTGAGACACAGACCCATAGACATCTATGGAACCATCTCCGGCCTTGGATCACAGCCCCATAGACTTCTATAGGACCATCTCCTGCCTCGGGACACAGACCCATAGATATCTATGGAACAATCTCCTGCCTCAGGACACAGCCCCATAGGTTTCTAAAGGTCCGTCTCCTGCCTCAGGACACAGACCCACAAACTTCTATAGGATCATCTTCAGCCTCGGGACACAGCCCCATAGACTTCTATAGGACCATCTGCCACCTCAGGACACAGCCCCATAGACTTCTATAGGATCATCTTCAGCCTCGAGACACAGATCCATAGACATCTATGGAACCATCTCCGGCCTTGGGTCACAGCCCCATAGACTTCTATAAGACCATCTCCTGCCTCAGGACACAGACCCAAAGACTTCTATTGGATCATCTTCAGCCTCGGAACACAGCCCCATAGACTTCTATAGGACCATCTGCCGCCTCGGGACAAAGCCCCATAGACTTCTATAGGACCGTCTTCTGCCTCAGGAGACAGACCCATAGACATCAATGGAACCATCTCCTGCCTCGGGACACATCCTCATAGGCTTCTAAAGGACTGTTTCCTGCCTCAGGACACAGACACACACACTTCTATAGGATCATCTTCAACCTCGGGACACAGCCCCATAGACTTCTATAGGACCGTCTTCCGCCTCAGGAGACAGACCCATAGATTTCTATAGGATCATCTTCAGCCTCAGGACACAGCCCCATAGACTTTTAAAGGATCATCTTCAGCCTCGGAATACAGACCCACAGACATCTATGAAACCAACTCCTGCCTCGAGACACAGCCCCATAGGCTTCTAAAGGACCGTCTCCTGCCTCGGGACACAAACCCATAGACATCTATGGAACCATCTCCTGCCTCTGGACACAGCCCCTTAGGCTTCTAAAGGAACTTCTCCTGCCTTTAGGACACAGACCCACAGACTTCTATAGGGTCATCTTCAGCCTCAGGACACCGCCCCATAGACTTCTATAGGACCATCTGCCGCCTCAGGACACAGACCCATAGACTTTTATAGGACCATCTCCGGCCTTAGGAGTCAGCCCCATAGACCTCTATAGGGCTGTATCCCGCCTTGGGACACAGACCCTTAGACGTCTATGGAACCATCTCCTGCCTCAGGACACAGCATCATAGACTTCTATAGGACCACCTCCGGCCTTGGGACACACCCCCAAAGACTTCTATGGGACTGTCTCCTGTCTCAGCATAAAGCCCGATTGACTTCTATAGGGCCATCTTCTGCTTTGGGATACAGCCTCCTAGACTTCTATAGCAGTGGTTCTTAACCTCCAGTACCCCCAACAGGCCATGTCAGCTAAGAACAGGAAACTGAGGCTACAATTCGCACAGGCTCACCAAAATCGGACAATCGAAGATTGGAAAAAACGTCTGATGAGTCTTGATTTCAGCTGCGACATTCAGATGGATCCATCCTGCCTTGTATCAACGGTTCAGGCTGGTGGTGGTGGTGTAATGGTGTGGGGGGATATTTTCTTGGCACACTTTGGGCACCTTAGTACCAATTGAGCATCGTTTATATACCACGACCTACCTGAGTATTGTTGCTGACCATGTCCATCCCTTTATGACTACAGTGTCCCCATCTTCTGATGGCTCCTTCCAGCAGGATAACGTACCATGTCACAAAGCTCCAATCATCTCACCACTGGACAATGAGGTCACTGTACTCCAATGTCCTCCACACTCACCAGATCTCATCCAATGGCCTCCACACTCACCAGATCTCATCCAATGGTCTCCACACTCACCACATCTCATCCAATAGAGCACCTTTGGGATGTGGGGGAATGGGGAGAATCGCATCATGGATGAGTAGCTGACATATCTGCAGCAACTGTGTGATGCTATTGAGCAAAATCTCTGAGGAATGTTTCCAACACTTTGTTGTATCTATGCCACGATACCTAATAAAGTACCTAATAAAGAGGCCGGGGAGTGTATATGCCTTTCAACTATGTAACCATTTGCCGGGGCTAAGTTTTTAATAAAAATCTTTTTAACCTTTCTGGAACTAAAAAGGGACAATAGGGATCTATGAATTTTTATTGTATTTATTTTTTTACATTTGCTTGAGTTTTTTCATTTTCTTCAGCGATTTTGACACTTCGGTCTTGTGCAGTCACACGACCACTGACAGCTGCTGACGGTGCGATTCGCTTTGAATTACCTGCAGCTTGTCCCAGATGTCACATTATGAAATTTTTAGGAGCCTAAATTATTATTATTTTTTTCCTTTGGCCAGGCCTTTGTGCTTGGAATGAAACACATCGAAGATATGTGCTGTAGACAGATTAATAACAGCTCTGAATAGGAGGTTTGGATCCATTCCTGCTGGCATGTGCGATCTTTGTGCTTGGACTCCTATTTGTTAGCGCTGTCAATAGTCAAAGCTATGTGGGTGAATATAAGGGAACAATCCCATTAGCGTTCCTTAACCATTTGGCTGCCCAAAGACCAGAGCACTTTTTGCGATTCTGCACTGCGTCGCTTTAACTAACAAATAGAGCTTTCTTTTGGTGGTATTTGATCACCTCTGCGGTTTTTATTTTTTTGCGCTATAAACAAAAAAATAGCGACAATTTTGAAAAAAAACACATTATTTTTTACTTTTTGCTATAATACATATCCCCGAAAAAATATATAAAAAAAACACTTTTTTCCACTGTTTAGGGCGATGCGTATTCTACTACATACTTTTGGTAAAAAAATCAATAATTGTTTATTGATTGGTTTGCGCAAAAGTTATAGCGTCTACAAAATAGGGGATAGTTTTATGGCATTTTTATAAATAATGTTTTTTACTAGTAATGGCGGCGATCAGCGATTTTTATCGTGACTGCGACATTATGGCGGACACATCGGACACTTTTGGCCCGATTTTGGGACCATTCACATTTATACAGCGATCAGTGCAATTAAAAATTACTGATTACTGTGTAAATGTGACAGGCAGTGAAGGGGTTAACCAGGTGGCGGCGCTGCAGGGGTTAAGTGTGTCCTAGGGAGTGATTCTAACTGTGGGGGGAGTGGCTATGTGTGACACGACACTGATCACTGCTCCTGATTACAGGGAGCTGTGATCAGTGTCCTGTCACTAGGCGATCGTCTCACGGAGAGGAAGAACGGGGAAATGCTAATGTAAACAAGCATTTCCCCGTTCTTCCTCTCCGTGAGACGACCGCGGGTATACCCACGGACATCAAGTCCGCGGGACCCGCGATCACACTCACGGAGGTCGCGACGCACTCGCAAACCGCTTCTCAAAGGGCAACGTACAGGTACGTTAATCTGCCTGTACGTGCCCTTCTGCCGACGTATATCGGCGTGAGCCGGTCGGCAAGCGGTTAAAAGGATATTTTTGCGGGGGGGTCTCAGAATAGCAAGAGACACTTACGTCACTGATTTGATGACGTCATAAAAGTGGATTACGAGTCCAGCACAGATTGATTGGCCTCGGTGAAATGAAATTGAAACAGCTAAACGCGTTCTAGGTGTATCAAATTAAAAGGTGTGCAAAGTGTTTCTTTAGGAAGCAGCCATGACCTGAGTAGAAAAATGTGTCCCCTGCCAGCACGGTGCAGAGAAGGACCCTTGCACTCTGTTTGGAAGCAGTGGTCCCTCTGCAGAGCTCCACTATGTCCCCTGCTGAGTAAGAGCTAGATATCTTCAATCAGCCAATCTCATGTTCCCTGCTGTTTGGAGAGGTCTAGCTCAAACTTGACAAGGGCTTGTTGGACTTCTGCAGTAGATGGGGTCCCTGGATGATGACTGAACAAAGAGGGCGCCATATTTCTGGAAAAACAAACATGAGCAATCTAATGTTTGGTTCACTTTACATTAAACCTGTATGTAGTTCCTCGGGGGGCTCACCACATCTCTCGAAACGAATGCACTCTGGAGACAGTGGCAAGTTGCCATTTAGTAGGATTAAGAATGGAGTATTCCAGGTGGTTGAGTTGGTGTCAACCTGGATGGATCTTGAGATATGAGAAACAAGATATTGCGTGTTACCTAGAATGTTTGTGAGTACATTGCTATTTAACAAAGTTTTATTGGAGATAACACACAATGCTAATGCACTTTCTAATTTAGTTTTAGTGTTGTGTAAAGATCCAAAGTTTGTAGAGAAGCTGCAGAACCACGTGTAACGCTCACTTTGGTACCAGAGGTCAAAAACTATAGCTGATGAGTATAGCTTCACCTATAGCAGCCCCTGTTCCTTAAGGACGAGCAGGCCTACAGGTGCTTGGTTGCCTCCAAGGCCTAATACACAATACTATGGTTTCTGGCCAGGTGGTACGAGGGACTGAGCAAGGATATAGAAAAAGAGTACCTGAGGTCTTCAAGAGTTCGGGTGCAGGCTAGCCTTCCAAAAGCTTGAGGTGATCAGGGCAGGTGGCAGAAGAGAAGCATAATCCAATCCAAAATCAGGGCAGGTGGTTGATGCTATAAGTAATCCAAAGGCAGTCTGGGGTCAGAGTAGGCAACAGACAAAATGTAATCAATAGGCAGTCCCAGGGTGGTAGAGGCAGAAGATGAAGCATAATCCAGAAACAATCTGAGATCAGGGCAGAGAGCAGACAATAGGTGTAATTTAGCGACAGTCTAAAGTCAGGGCAGGCATCAGATAAAGTGCAATTCAGAGATAGTTCAGGGGCAGGGCAGGCAGCAGACGAAGCATAATCCAGAAACATTCCAAGGTCAGGTCAGGCAGCAGATGATTAGCATAATTCACTAAAAACATGGTGTTGTGCTGTCCCCTAAAAGAGCATAATCCACCTACAATCCAAAATCTGGGCAGGCAGCATAATCCAGAAACAATCTGAGGTCAGGACAGCCAGCAAACAATAAGTGTAATTCCAAGACAGTCTGAAGTGAGGGCAAGCATCAGACAAAGTGTAATCTAGAGATAGTCCAAGGGTGGGGTAGGCAGCAGACAAAGTATAATCCAGGTATAGTCCAGGGGTGGGGCAGGCAGCAGTTGAAGCATAATCCACAAAAAATGTGAGGTCAGAGCAGGCCGCAGATGATAAGCATAAAAACACATAAAACAACTAAAAACATGGTGTTGCGCTGTACCCTAAAAGAGCATAATCCACATATAATCC
This sequence comes from Lithobates sylvaticus, assembly GCA_028564925.1. NCBI lineage: Eukaryota > Metazoa > Chordata > Amphibia > Anura > Ranidae > Lithobates > Lithobates sylvaticus. The sequence goes on along the minus strand of CM053034.1, from coordinate 209,272,511 downwards.
AAAATCTGGGCAGGGAACAGATGAAGCAAAATCCAGAAACAATCTGAGATCAGGACAGCCAGCAGACAATAAGTGTAATTCCAAGACAGTCTGAAGACAATCTGAAGTCAGGGCATGCATCAGACAAAGTGTAATCTAGAGATAGTCCAAGGGTGGGGTAGGCAGCAAAAAAAGTATAATCCAGGGATAGTCCAGGGGTGGGGCAGGCAGCAGATGAAGCATAATCCACTAACAATGTGAGGTCAGAGCAGGCAGCAGATGATAAGCATAAAGCCACATAAAACAAATAAAAACCTGGTGTTGTGCTGTCCCCTAAAAGAGCATAATCCACATCAAATCCAAAATTGGGGCAGGCAGTAGATGAAGCATAATCCAGAAACAATCTGAGGTCAGGTCAGGCTGCAAAGCGTAATCCAGGGTCAAGCAGAAGTCAGGACAGGCAGCAGACATTAGAGTGATCCAGGCACAGGCTAGGGTCAAGGTAAAGTAATAATGTCAGAATAAAGGTTCAAGTCATATAGTATAAAACAAGTATAGACAAAACCTTTAAAAGTCCAGAGTCCTGGGCATGTGATGTTCCAATATAGGGGTGCTATGGCCAGTGTCAGAACAAGGTCATCCAGCGCCCAGGGCAGAGATTCCAAACTGCGCCCCCTTCCCCTGCTCATGATGCGCAAGCTTAGGGGATCCTACACCCAGCAGTCACTTGCTTGTCAATATCATTGCCTCTCACTACTCCTGTCAGCCCTGCAACAGAAGGAAGGTGCCCCTAGTAAACAATTGTGCCCAGGGCAGCTGCCGTCCCTCCTGCCCACCCCTTGTCCCGGCCCTGGCTTTGGCCATTTAGGCCAGAGGAGGTGGAAGAGGCAGGTGCTGGACTGCTGTCTAGCGATGGTGACACTGTGCAACAGGATTGCCACCTCTGGCCAATAGGTGTAGATAGGGCAATGTCTCCAGCAATGGAGACACAGTTCACAAAGAAAGCTGCTGGATGTTAGGCTGAACTGTAGGAGGGCATCTCACGCTCCTACCACCATAGATATCGCTACTAATTATAAAGCAAACATTAGAATAAATATAAACTAAAATATTAAAACTAATTACTGTATTTATTGACATGTAACACTCACTTTTTCACCATGAAAATCGGATGCAAATAGCGTGTCCGTGTTATACGCCAATACTTCAATTTTAGCGGCCTCGGAGGGGACAGGGAGGGGGGCGGGACGAGCGCCGTCAGATTACATACAGTGAGAATCTCCTGTTTACTTACCTCTGTAATAGGAAGTCCCATCTCCTGGGCCGCCATTGGACCACTGTTCTCTCTATCATAGGAGATTCTCACTATATGTAATCTGTTGGCGCTCGTCTCGCTCCTCTCCCTGTCCCCTCTAGGCTGCAGATGGGCATCGGTCAGGCTGCACTGATGGCAATGGTGAGGTTGCTGCATTGATGGCAATGGTGAGGCTGCTGCAATAATGGCAATGGTGAGGCTTCTGCATTGATGGCAATGGTGAGGCTGCTGCATTGATGGCAATGGTGAGGCTGCTGCATTGATGGCAATGGTGAGGCTGCTGCATTGATGGCAATGGTGAGGCTGCTGCATTGATGGCAATGGTGAGGCTGCTGCATTGATGGCAATGGTGAGGCTGCTGCATTGATGGCAATGGTGAGGCTGCTGCATTGATGGCAATGGTGAGGCTGCTGCATTGATGGCAATGGTGAGGCTGCTGCATTGATGGCAATGGTGAGGCTGCTGCATTGATGGCAATGGTGAGGCTGCTGCAATAATGGCAATGGTGAGGCTGCTGCAATAATGGCAATGGTGAGGCTGCTGCAATAATGGCAACGGTGAGAATTACATTTTTTCCCTGAAACCTCCCTCTTTAAATGAATGTGCTGATAAATAGCGAATACCGAATAGCCAAATGATGGCCACAGGGCGGAGCTGAATTTCCGGGAGGCCATACTCATCATACGACGGCCTCCCCTTTGCACGCGCCCTGCGTGCCCCCTTACCACGTGATCAGCTGTCAGCCAATGACAGCTGATCACATGATGTAAACAAAAGCTCGTAATCTTTTTTTTTTCTCCTAATGCTTATGTGCAAGGGACATCGGTCCCAAAGAGGCAATTCTGCCTCATCTGTGCCGACCAGTACCCCCTGCCAGTGCCCACAGTGCCCATGAGTGCCACCTATCAATGCCCATGAGTGCCACCTATCAATGCCCACAAGTGCCACCTATCAACGTCCACCAGTGGTGCCAATCAGTGCCACCTAGCAGTGCTGCCTATCAATGTAACCTACCAGTGCCAACCAGTGCCCATTATTGCCACCCATCAGTGCCCATAACTGCCACCCATCAGTGCCCATCAGTGCAGCCTCATCAGCGTACACCAATGAAGGAGAAAAATTACCTGTTTGCAAAATTTTATAACAAAATATAAAAAAACATAACTTTTTTTTTTTTTTAAATCGGAATTTTCATTTTTTTTAAACAAAAAATAAAAACCGCAGAGGTGATCAAATACCACCTATTTGTGGGGAAATAGAAAGCTCTATTTGTGGGGAAAAAATTATAAAAATGTAATATGGGTACAGTGTTGTTTGACCGCGCAATTGTCATTCAAATTGTGCCAGTGCCAAAAGCTGATAATTGGTCTGGGCAGGAGGGGGGTTTAAAGCAGTGTTTCAGCTTAAAAAAAAAAATGTAAAAGTCAGCAGCTAAAAAAAAAGTTGCTGCTGACTTTTAATAAGTACACTTACTCTCCCAGGGCGCCAGCGATGCCGTTCGTGGAGGCCAAGATGTCCCTCGGCGTTCCGGATCCAGCGCCGCCATCCTCAGTAAGGGAAACGGCTTCGCGCGGCCTACTGCGCATGCGCGAGTCGGCGCGCGGCCTACTGCGCATGCGCCAGTGGGATTTGTGAATGGGGAACGCAATGTGTTGTGGGACACTGTTCCCATTACACACCGCGCCCCATTCACCTGAAGACGGAAGAAGAGAAGATCACCGCGGCGCTGGAGGAGGCAGATTAGGACAATCTGCCTAGCAACAGCCATTTCTGGTAAGTAAAAAAAAAAAATTTTTTATTTTTTTTTATTTTAAATTGTTACTAGCATTTTTTTAAGTTTTCATTTTCAGGGTGTCCCACCACTTTAAGTGCCCATTAAGCAAGTGGTTAATCACTCATGTGCTGCCAGTTTGTTTTCCTTTTACAGGACAGGTTCACTTTAACAACTACAATGCAGTAACTGCAGCAATCTTGTTCTGACAAAATTTTAAAAAGTGACGAAACGTTATCCCTGATCCACCTTCAGGAACAGGTTAATCTGATGGGAGCAGCATGCACACAGCATGTGCGTCTCGGCAGATCGTTGTGACCACCCACGTGCGAGACACAAACTTCATCACTGTTAAAAAGAGCAGAAGAAAAAAAAAAAAAAAAAAGTTTCCACAATAAAAAATTCTGCCGAGTCCAATGGGAAGAGCAGGAAATTACTTGGGAAAATCGTTAGGTGGGGCTTAGCCTGCTAAAAAAGCCAATTCCGAAGGCAGCCCCGGCTCATTTGCCGAGTCCGCTCTTGCAAATGACTTGGCCTGGGCAGCCGGCCTCAAAAAGCCATTGCGCCGAGCTCCACGACTTGCTAATTTCCTTTTAGATTGCTGCGGGATTAATGCACCTCGTTTCCAACCTCCGTAGACTGTCTGTTTCCGAAGCTGTTCTTTTTATATCCATCTTTAATAACGCGACTACCAGGTCACCCCCCCCCCCCCAACCCCTAATAGCGAGTTTGCCTACCTGATCGCGAAACGCGTCGGGTCAATCTTCTGGTTCTTTTAAGACCACCTGTCTATAAAGATGGAAAATTTATAGCCCCGCCGATCCAGGCTAATGTGCGTTTAGTAGAAAATGAAAAGAAAAAGAGAAAGAGAGGATTTGTATTTTGGTGCGTCATATGGCTTCGGCTGAAGCCGAGTACAAAGGCCACATTCCCACCGACAGGGGTTTGTGCGGTCCGGGGGCCACCTGGTCTCAATCAAGCGCTCGGCGACTCGCCTTTTCACAAGTGTCCATTATTGACCTGAGCTTGTTCTGCATTTTTGATTGTGTGGAGGGGGGGAAAAAAATACTGAGCGTTTTACCCTCAGGAAATGATCTGCTTTGCGAAAGCAGGCTCTCAGCCCATTACAGGCACGGGTTTTAAGGCCTCTCCTTATTGAACACTCTTTACAAGGGTCTAGCGGTAATCCCTTTAAAATTGGGGTTTCGTTAAATATTCAGACTATTATTAGACTTCATTGTTTGTGAGTTTAGGACTAGACTAAGCAACAAGATGCCGCGAGAGGAAGATGGAGGTGACCCCCCAGGATGTACTGGCCTCACAAGTTAACCCTCGCTGCGGCTCAACTACAATTCTTTTTTTTTTTTTTTATTCCATAATATTTTATTGAAATATATTGTAAAGAATTACAATAAAAATAAAGGTCTATTTTTTTTTCAATCCTTAATATTTTATTGAAATATATTGTAAAGAATTACAATAAAAATAAAGGTCTATTTTTTTTAATCCTTAATATTTTATTGAAATATATTGTAAAGAATTACAATAAAAATAAAAGTCAAGTTTTTTTTTTTTATTCCAAAATATTTTATTGAAATATATTATAAAGAATTACAGTAAAAAATAATTCCATAATATTTTATTGAAAAATATTGTAAAGAATTACAGTAAAAATAAAGGTCAAGTTTTTTTTTATTCCATAATATTTTATTGAAATATATTGTAAAGAATTACAATAAAAATAAAGGTATTTTTTTTAATACTTAATATTTTATTGAAATATATTGTAAAAAATTACAATAAAAATAAAGGTCAAGTTTTTTTTATTCCATAATATTTTATTGAAAAATAAAGAATTACAGTAAAAATAAAGGTCAAGTTTTTTTTTTATTCCTTAATATTATATTGAAATATATTGTAAAGAATTACAATAAAAGTCAAGTTTTTTTTTTATTCCAAAATATTTTATTGAAATATATTATAAAGAATTGCAGTTAAAAATAATTCCATAATATTTTATTGAAATATATTGTAAATAATTACAATAAAAATAAAGGTCAAGTTTTTTTTTATTCCATAATATTTTATTGAAATATATTGTTAAGAATTACAATAAAAATAAAGGTCTATTTTTTTTTTAATCCTTTATATTTTATTGAAATATATTGTAAAGAATTACAATAAAAATAAAGGTGAAGTTTTTTTTTTATTCCATAATATTTTATTGAAATATATTGTAAAGAATTACAATAAAAATAAAGGTGAAGTTTTTTTTATTCCATAATATTTTATTGAAATATATTGTAAATAATTACAATAAAAATAAAGGTCATGTTTTTTTTTTATTCCATAATATTTTATTGAAAAATATTGTAAATAATTACAGTAAAAATAAAGGTCGTTTTTTTTTTTATTCCATAATATTTTATTGAAATATATTGTAAAGAATTACAATAAAAATAAAGGTCGTTTTTTTTTTTTATTCCAAAATATTTTATTGAAATATATTATAAAGAATTACAGTAAAAAATAATTCCATAATATTTTATTGAAAAATATTGTAAAGAATTACAGTAAAAATAAAGGTCAAGTTTTTTTTTTTTTTTATTCCATAATATTTTATTGAAAAATATTGTAAAGAATTACAGTAAAAACAAAGGTCAAGTACATTGTGTATAATAACAACTCAGAATTAGTAACAAAATTGTTGGTTGGGGGGAAAAATTATAAAATTTGGTAAATAATGACTAACAAGTCATTGTTCCCACTGACACCACTGATGAGGCACAATTCCTCCCACTAATAACAATAACGGGGGAAAATTCCTCCCATTGAAACCAATGATAGGACACTATTCCTCCCACTGACACCAATGATAGGACACTATTCCTCCCACTGACACCAATGATAGGACACTATTCCTCCCACTGACACCAATGATAGGACACTATTCCTCCCACTGACACCAATGATAGGACACTCCCACTGACACCAATGATAGGACACTATTCCTCCCACTGACACCAATGATAGGGCACCATTCTTCCCACTCACATCAACGATGGGCTGCTGTTCCTTCCCTTGATCCCAAGACCGAGGTCTCCAGATTAGAGTCACAGATGGCAGTAAAGACCCAGCAAATGATTAAACTCCTTCTCCACTACACCCTAATCCAGTGTTCTCCAAACTGTGTCCCCGGGGGCCGGATGTGGCTCTTTGCCTGCCTTTATTAGGTTATTGGGACACTATTCCTCCCACTGATACAAGTAGGGTTGCCACCTGTCCGGGATTCACTCGGACAGTCCAGGTTTGGAATCATGTGTCCAGGCAGTGGCGGCTGGTGCTCAAATTATTTGGGGGGGGCGCAAAACAAACAGCCTCACTGTGCCATCAAAAGCTGCCACTGTGCCATTAAACGCTGCCACTGTGCCATTAAACGCTGCCACTGTGCCCATCAAATGCTGCCACTGTGCCCATCAAACGCTGCCACTGTGCCCATCAAATGCTGCCACTGTGCCCATTAAATGCTGCCACTGTGCCCTTCAAACGCTGCCACTGTGCACATTAAATGCTGCCACTGTGCCCATCAAACGCTGCCACTGTGCCCATCAAACGCTGCCACTGTGCCCATTAAATGCTGACACTGTGCCCATTAAATGCTACCACTGTGCCCATCAAACGCTGCCACTGTGCCCATCAAACGCTGCCACTGTGCCCATCAAACGCTGCCACTGTGCCCATTAAATGCTGCCACTGTGCCCATCAAACGCTGCCACTGTGCCCATTAAATGCTGCCACTGTGCCCATCAAGCGCTGCCACTGTGCCCATCAAGCGCTGCCACTGTGCCCATCAAACGCTGCCACTGTGCCCATTAAATGCTGCCACTGTGCCCATTAAATGCCACCACTGTGCCCATCAAACTCTGCCACTGTGCCCATTAAATGCTGCCACTGTGCCCATCTAACGCTGTCACTGTGCCCCAAGTGCTGCCATTGTGCCTCAAATGCTGCCACTGTGCCCATTAAATGCTGCCACTGTGCCCATCTAACGCTGCCACTGTGCCCATGTAAAGCTGCCACCGTGCCCCAAGTGCTGCCACTGTGCCCATCTAACGCTGTCACTGTGCCCATTAAATGCTGCCAATGTGCTGGCACTTACCTTGTCAGGCGGCGAGCGGTGTCTCCTCATCGACCCGACATCTTCTCCCACGCTCCTCCTGTCTTCTGCAGTGATTGGACGCCTAGCGTCCAATCACAGCGCCTGTGACTTCAGCCAATCAGGGGACCGGTAACACAGACCGGCAACCTGATTGGCTGAGAGGCGGGTCTGTGTTAGGGAAGCGATGTATTCGCTTCCCTAACACAATACTGTGTAAACAGCGAACGCACACATTGCGCCCGCTGTTTACACTTATGGAAGCCTATTAGAGCACACCGCTCTAATCAGGTCCCCTATTAGAGCTTACAGCTCTAATAGGGCGCTTCCAGAAACACCCCCCCCCCCCACTGTAATTCAGATGCCCGGCGCCCGACAAGGGGTCGGACACCTGAATAGGGGGCGGCAGCGGTGACAATAGATAGATTCATGCAATGCATGAATCTATCTATTGGTGATAGAGCGGTGCAGGAGAGGGGGGGCGACGCTCCTGCACCCTCTATGCACGCACCGCCACTGTGTCCAGGATTCAGAGTCCCTGAAACCCGGACACATTATTCAGACTAGACTGTGGCCCCCGACTTAGGCATGCCTGGGCACCCCCTAATCACCCAGTGTGGTTCCCTCGGCTGTCTGGGTATGCTCCATAACTAACCAAGTACGACAACCGCCAAGTACATAGGCTGCCTTCCTCCCTTCTCTCTCCTGCCTCTGAGTGAGTGAGAGCTCTATGGTAAGGGGGACTCAGATGTAAGGGGGACTCAGATGTAAGGGGGACTCAGATGTAAGGGGGACTCAGATGTAAGGGGGACTTTGGGAACAATGATTTAAGGGGGAATGCTAACAATTCTAATGTAAGTGGGGGCTTTGGTAAAACCCCCTTACATCAGAGTTCCACAGCGTTCCCCCTTAATATAAAATAAATGCCCTGTGCCACTAAAGTGTTTGAGTTTGGCTTGAACAAAAGGTGGCAACCCTAGATACAAGACACTATTCCTTCTACACCAACAATGGGGCATAATTCCTGTCACTGATACCAACAATAGGGCACTATTCCTACCACTAACCCCAAAGATGGGGCACTATTGCTCCTACTGACACCAATGATGGGGCACTATTCCTTCCATTAATAACAATAATGGGGCACTATTCCTCCCACTGACACCAATGACAGGGCACTATTCCTCCCACTGACACAAATGATGAGGCCCCATTTCTTCCCCTGATCCCAACAATGGGGCACTATTCTTCCCACTCACATCAACAATGGGCTGCTATTACTTCCCCTGATCCCAACACTGAGGCACTATTCCTCCCACTGACTCCAATGATGAGGCACAATTCCTCCCACTAATAACAATAATGGGGCACTATTCCTCCCACTGACACCAATGATGGGGCACTATTCCTCCCACTGACACCAATGATGGGGCACTATTCTTCCCACTGACATAAATGATGAGGCCCTATTCCTTCCCCTAATCCCAACAATGGGGCACTATTCTTCTTACTCACAACAACAATGGGCTGCTATTCCTTTCCCCTGATCCCAACAATGGGGCACTATTTCTCCCACTCACATCAACAATGGGCTGCTATTACTTCCCCTGATCCCAACACTGAGGCACTATTCCTCCCACTGACTCCAATGATGAGGCACTACTCCTCCCACTGACATCAACAATGAGGCACCGTTCCATCCCCTGATCCCAACAATGGGGCACTATTCCTCCCACTGACACCAATAATGGGGCACTATTCCTCCCACTGACACCAACGATGGTGCACTATTCCTCCCACTGACACCAACAATGGGGCACTATTCTTCCCACTGACACCAACAATGGGGCACTATTCCTCCCACTGACACCAACGATGGGGCACTATTCCTCCCACTGACACCAACGATGGGGCACTATTCCTCCCACTGACACCAACAATGGGACACTATTCCTCCCACTGACACCAATAATGGGGCACTATTTTTCCCACTGACACCAACAATGGGGCACTATTCCTCCCACTGACACCAACAATGGGGCACTATTCCTCCCACTGACACCAACAATGTGACACTATTCCTCCCACTGACACCAATAATGAGGCACTATTCCTCCCACTGACACCAACAATGGGACACTATTCCTCCAACTGACACCAACAATGGGCTCCTAATGCTTCCCTTGGTCCCAACAAGAAGGTTTGCATAGAACCCCAGCAGACCACACAGAGTGTGAATAGAATTACAATGCAATCCGCATAGAAAACATTGTATCAGCCTCCGAAGACAACTTCATAAACATCATAATTAAGCTCCGGACAGAGATCTCTCGCTATCAGCGCGACGCCAAGCGCGGACCCGCCGAATTTCGAGAGCGTTACCTAATTCTACCCCCAACCCCCTCCCCTCCTCCGATTCCGTAAGATAAACATAATCAGAGGCCTGTCGTCCTCCACAACAACTTTCATGTGAGCCCAATTTCACTATCTGTCACTAAGAAACTTTCTGTTCCTCCTGTGCTGTGTGTTGATTGAATTATATTTCTTTGAAATCGCCTTTAATTTATACGCTGTGACGAAGCGAGCATGAGTGGGGGGTGGAGGGTGGAGGGGGCGAGGATGTGCGTAGAAGGCTGCCAGGGCTGGGGGTACCACGGGGCACTAAGGGATTCTGGGAATGGCCTCTTATCGGTGTACAGTGTGTAACTTACTTACTTGGAGTGTAATGCAAAGGAACATTTAGGGATGGATGTTTACTAAGAAAGAAGATTATAATCAGCTTTGTTATTCCTTTGGGGTTCTGTGTATCACTTTCACCAAATAATTACTGTTATACAGAAGGGTATGGAATTTATTGGTGGTGCCTTCGGGTCTCGTTCTCTTAAGGGACAAAATGGAGCATTTCCCCGAAGATGCGTGCAGCTTTTTCTTCTTTTTTTTTTTTTTTTTTTTTAAAGTAGACTTTTCAATACCGGTACAAGTCTTCAGGGATAGTGTACAAACACTATATTGTCAAAGGTATTGGGACACCTGCCTTTACACCAGGGGTCTCCAAACTGCGGCCCGAGGGCCAGATTTGGCCCTCTGCTAGCCCTTATCCGGCCCTTGAGGCACTCTTCCTCCCAATAATATGAGGAACTATTCCTCCCAATGATATGAGGAACTATTCCTCCCAATGATATGAGGAACTATTCCTCCCAATGATACGAGGAACTATTCCTCCCAATGATACGAGGAACTATTCCTCCCAATGATATGAGGAACTATTCCTCCCAATGATATGAGGAACTATTCCTCCCAATGATACGAGGAACTATTCCTCCCAATGATATGAGGAACTATTCCTCCCAATGATATGAGGAACTATTCCTCCCAATGATACGAGCAACTATTCCTCCCAATGATATGAGGAACTATTCCTCCCAATAATATGAGGAACTATTCCTCCCAATGATATGAGGAACTATTCCTCCCAATGATACGAGGAACTATTCCTCCCAATGATATGAGGAACTATTCCTCCCAATGATACGAGGAACTATTCCTCCCAATGATACGAGGAACTATTCCTCCCAATGATATGAGGAACTATTCCTCCCAATAATATGAGGAACTATTCCTCCCAATGATACGAGGAACTATTCCTCCCAATGATATGAGGAACTATTCCTCCCAATGATATGAGGAACTATTCCTCCCAATGATACGAGCAACTATTCCTCCCAATGATATGAGGAACTATTCCTCCCAATAATATGAGGAACTATTCCTCCCAATGATATGAGGAACTATTCCTCCCAATGATACGAGGAACTATTCCTCCCAATGATATGAGGAACTATTCCTCCCAATGATACGAGCAACTATTCCTCCCAATGATATGAGGAACTATTCCTCCCAATAATATGAGGAACTATTCCTCCCAATGATATGAGGAACTATTCCTCCCAATGATACGAGGAACTATTCCTCCCAATGATATGAGGAACTATTCCTCCCAATGATACGAGGAACTATTCCTCCCAATGATACGAGGAACTATTCCTCCCAATGATATGAGGAACTATTCCTCCCAATAATATGAGGAACTATTCCTCCCAATGATACGAGGAACTATTCCTCCCAATGATATGAGGAACTATTCCTCCCAATGATATGAGGAACTATTCCTCCCAATGATACGAGCAACTATTCCTCCCAATGATATGAGGAACTATTCCTCCCAATAATATGAGGAACTATTCCTCCCAATGATATGAGGAACTATTCCTCCCAATGATACGAGGAACTATTCCTCCCAATGATATGAGGAACTATTCCTCCCAATGATACGAGCAACTATTCCTCCCAATGATATGAGGAACTATTCCTCCCACTAACGTACATATTCGCCAGCACACCATGGATCGAGGAAACTTCGTCCAAAAAAAGGTTTTTAATGAAAAAAAAATGACATCACAAAAGAATAAGGTGCAACGTTTCGGAGCCGCGCAGGACCCCTTCGTCATGCCTGACGAAGGGGTCCTGCGCGGCTCCGAAACGTTGCACCTTATTCTTTTGTGATGTCATTTTTTTTTCATTAAAAAACTTTTTTGGACGAAGTTTCCTCGATCCATGGTGTGTTGGCGAATATGTACGTTTGTTTGATGTTTCCAGGACCCGACTGGTAATCGCTACAGCACCCGTCTTTTTTATGAGCCACATATACCAGGAACGAGTGCGATAGGAATATCGATTTGACTATTCCTCCCACTGACACCAGCAATGGGGCACAATGTCTTCCACTGATACCAATGATAAAATACTCCTCCTCCGCCTAATAGCAATAATGGGGCACTACTCCTCCAAATACGAATAAAAGGGGACTACTTCCCCTTCTAATACCAATAATGGGGCATTACTCCTCCTAATACCGATAAAAGGGGACTACTCCTCATTCTAATACCAATAATGGGGCACTACTCCTCCTAATACCGATAAAAGGGGACTACTCCTCCTACTAATGCCAGTAATGGGGCACTACCCCTCCTGCTGACCACCAACCCTGAGGCCATATTTATTCCCACGATGCTGGGCCTGGGATTTTTTCTACCCCCACTGGCCACAATCCTCCTAAAGTCTGAAGGACAGTAGACTGGCCCTTTGTTTGAAAAGTTTGGAGACCCCTGCTTTACACGCACAAGAACTTTAATGGCATCCTATTCTTATGCCCCAGTACACACGGTCGGAAATTCCGACCACAAAATCCGTCGGATTTTTTCCGACGGATTTTGTCCGACACTGGTGTTGCATACACACGGTCGGACGAAGTTGTCGGAAAATCCGATCATCCTGAACGTGGTGACGTTCATTGCGTACGACGGGACTACGTAGAGGCTAGTAGCCAATAGCTTTGGTCTCGTAATGTGATCTGAGCATGCGCGGCACTTTGTCCGTCGGAATTCGCTACACACGATCGGAAAAAGTCCGATCGGACTTTGTTGTCGGAAAATTTGAAAAGTCCGATGGAGCCCACACACCGCCGGAATTTCATGGCCCGATAGGACATTTTCCATTTATAAAATCCGACCGTGTGTACGGGGCATTAAGGGCCGTACACGCGATCGGACTTTTCGACAACAAATATGCAAATTAGCTGTTTTGGACCAACATCCGACCGTGTGTTCGCTCCATCGGACCAACTTTTTCAGTTTTCATCGGACTTTTGTTGGCTGTGCGAACGGACCAACTTTCTGCCAACAAAAGTCCGATGGAGCAAAGTCCGACCGTGTGTACACAAAACCATCGGACTTTTGTACAAAGTACAAACACGCATGCTCAGAACCAATGAAAAAGATCAGACAACAATACAGAAGTTGACCAAAGGTGGCGCTGGAGTATTCGAACGTCCTCTTTTGAAGTGTCGTCCGTACGTTGAAACGTCACTACGTTCGTGTTTGTTGCCTAAAAAGTCTGATCGTGTGTATGCAATACAAACTTGGGGCCAACCCCCTTTGTGCAAAAATCCACGGGAAAGTTGGTACAAATTCCGATCGTGTGTATGAGGCTTAAGTCTGTAGGGTTCAATATTGAGTTGGCCCACCCTTTGCAGCTATAACAACTTAATCTCTTCTGGGAAGGCCGTCCACAAGGTTTAGGAGTGTGTCTATGGGAATGTTTGACCATTCTTCCAGAAGCTCATTTGATGACCTCAACCTGTTAGAACACCTTTGGGATGCAGAGACTGCGAGCCAGGCCTTCTCGTCCAACATCAGTGCCTGACCTCAAAAATGCTCTTCTGGAAGAATGGTCGAACATTCCCATAGACACACTCCTAAATCTTGTGGACAGCCTTTTCAGAAGAGTTGAAGCTGTTATAGCTGCAAAGGGTGAGCCAACTAAATATTGAACCCTACGGAACTAAAGCCTCATACACACGATCGGACTTTCCGACAACAAAACCGTGGAATTTTGTTCGTAGGATGTTGGCTCTAACTTGTCTTGCATACACACGGTCACACAAATGTTGGCCAACAATTCCGACGGAATTTCGCTCAAACTGTCTTGCCTACACACGGTCACACCAAATTCCGACGGTCAGTAACACAGCGGCATAAAACACGTTCGACAGCACTATAAAAGGGAAGTTTAATGCTTCTGAGCATGCGTCGAATTGTTTCCGAGCATGCGTCGAATTGTTTCCGAGCATGCGTCGGAATTTTGCGTGTCGGAATTGCCTACACACGATCGGAAAATCGGATAGAAAGGTTTTCCGTCGGAAAAATTGAGAACAGGTTCTCAATCCAAAGTCCGTTGGAAATTCCGACAGAAAAAGACTGTTTCCATCGGAAATTCCGACCGTGTGTATGCGGCATTAGATTAACATTGCTACAGGGCCATCTTTAATATTGATTGGACCCTGGGCAAAACTTTTCTTGGCCCCCCCCCCCCCCCATGCAGTTTTGCTCTCCACCTGCTCTGAGACATACAATAAATAGCAGTTCAGATCAGAAAGCTATTGCGATTGGTTGCCAGAGGTTATAGTGTATCATTACCGCTCACTGATTGGTTGCTAGAGGTTACAGCACACATTACAGCTCACTGATTAGTTGCTAGTGGTTACAGCACATGATTTCTGCTTGTTAATTGGTTGCTATAGATTACTGTGAATATGACCTCAGGGGGGCATGATATACATATCAATGCTGCCGGCCGCCGCTATTTACATATGAATGCCGGTAATTGACATGTAAACACAGGGTCAACAGGTGAATTATCTGTACACAACAATAGGGCAGAGCTGGGCAGCGTTAGTAGCAGCCCTTCACACTGAGATATTGGGACACAGCACAGAACGAAAACCTCAAGGGGCGAGGGAATTTTAAATCAGGATAGTTGGCAAGTATGAGGCAGCTGCTTTGGGCCCCACAACAATGACAGGGCCCAGGGCAGCTGCCCCTTTTGCCCTGCCTTAAAAACGGCCCTGCATTGCTACAAAGGCACAATGTTGCAGTCTGGTGACTGGAGGAGAGGAGACTGAGGAAATGCTTACTCCTGCCTGCAGTAGACTGATGACATCATTTCAGCGCAGCCTAGGTGAAGTCACAGAAGGGGAGCTCAATGGCGGCAATTTATGGATAAGAAGTAAACTTGTTGCTGTGTCAGGAAATTATTCACACAGACTTGTAAAGTTAATAAAAGGTTTATTATAGTAAATCAAACTTACTGGTGAATAAATGATTTAAAATGTGACATTTTTGTCTCTAACTGCTCCCAGCCGTTCAGTCTTCATCTATTATGCATTGTACTTCACTCCCCCCAGACTCCCCCTTCTCATTTTCTTACCCCTCTCTTCTTTTTTTTTTTTGTCTTTTTTAGTGTTGCAACCTAAATGTTTTTTTGCAAGAGAATCAAACCATAATAGCTTATTAGGATGCTGCGAAGTGATGCAACGGAGGGAGAAGAAGGGAGAACAGCCCCAGTCTTGGCCTGACATTTCACCTATTAAATTAGTGGCTTCTTAAAGACAAGCTGAGAGAATTGGTTTGAGCCAATTACCATCATTACCAGCGACAAAGCGCCTATTGTTGTGTGGAAATACGGAACCAAGCCAACGCAAGGGAGAGACCAGAACCAAATGTGTTAACCAGTTGTATTCTGGGAAAGAATGTATAGCCAAGCAAATAAAGCATCACACATACACTGGTGTAGTCACAAAGACAGTGCATGGAGTAATGAGGATGTACAAGCCCGGGTAACCCATACCATCCAATCATCCAATCAGAACCTATTACTAAACTGAATGACTGCTTTGAATTACTTTTTTATTATTATCATTCCTAGACATGTGCAGAATAGAAAAATTTGTTTAGTTTCGTTTCGTTTCTGTTCGTTTCCGTTGATTCGTAACGATTCGTAATTTCGTAAGTCGTCGTTGTTCGTATTTGGACTCGTTCGTATTTTCGTAAGAGTTATTTTTTCGTTGATTCATTTTTCCGTTAGTCTAATTTTCGTTTATTCGAAATTCGTATTTTCGTTATATTTCGTATTCGGACCCATTCGTATTTTCGGAAGACCTATATTTTCGTTGATTTAAAAAGATTCGTATTTCCGTTAATCTAATTTTCGTTGATCCGAAATTCGTATTTTTGTATATTTAATTACATTCGTACTTTCGTAACATTGTTTTCGTAGATTCGTAATCGGAGCATAATTCATAATTTTATGTAATGTGTTTGCTATTTACATGTTTAAGAAACAAAGAATTTCTCTCTCACAAGTCAGAACTCAACTCAAAAATCCACCAAAACACAGAGCCACCGACCCAACCACACCCTATCTGGACTCTGGATGGAATATTTCAGAATCAGAACTAACATTCGTTCTTTCGAATTCTCGATCAGCAGAATTTTTGTTATTTCGTATTTTCGTTGTTTTGATTTCCTTTTTCCGAATATTCGTAATTTCGATTTTTTTCGTTCATTTTGATTTTCGTTATTTTTGAATCTTTGTTCGGTATTTTCGTTGTTTCTGTTTTCGTTTTTTGGATTTTCATTCTTTTGTAGTTTCGTTGTTTCTAATTTAATTATTTCGTATTTTCGTTGTTTTTCATATTCGTTCTTTTCGATTCGTTTTACGTTAGAATTTTTAGTAAACCATTCGTTTATTCGTACGATAACGAATGAACGAAAATAACGAATTTGAACGGAAAACGAATTCGTAACTAAACAAATTGCACATGTCTAATCGAATAATTCTCCCCCAAGTACGAGACAAGGCTCTGTCTTGAGGGTCAAACAGGAATGAATCTTTATTTTGAGATCTCACACAAATATATACCGCAGAATGAAAATACAACCTCTCACCAGAAACCTAATTAACATGAGCTAATTATCTAATCCTTTAGACAGCCTAGGTGACTCAGAGACATAACCTTTAGGACAGACTTCACGTCTCCTAGCTCACCGACTATACAATACACATTATCATACATCTCAACACAGAACTCCTTAATTAGCACAATGCGTGAAAAACTCTTATGCCCCGTACACACGGTCGGATTTTCAGACAGAAAATGTCCTATCGGACCATGTTGTCGGAAATTCCGACCGTGTTTGGGCTCCATCGGACTTTTTCCGTCGAATTTCTGACGGAAAAAGTTTGAGATCCTGCTCTCAAATTTTCCGACAACAAAGTCCTATCGGACTTTTTCCGATCGTGTGTAGCGAATTCCGACGAACAAAGTGCCACGCATGCTCAGATCACATTACAAGACCAAAGCTATTGGCTACTAGCCTCTACGTAGTCCCGTCGTACGCAACAAACGTCACCACGTTAAGGATGATCGGATTTTCCGACAACTTTGTCCGACTGTGTGTATGCAACACCAGTGTCGGACAAAATCCGTCTGAAAAAATCCGATGGATTTTGTGGTCGGATTTTCCGACCGTGTGTACGGGGCATTAGTCTGTAGGGTTTAATATTGAGTTGGCCCACCCTTTGCAGCTATAAAGTTGGGAGAATCAGTGGTGGGCAAGAGTTAGAGAGATTCAACAGATGGAAAATTTGACTCTGGCAATGAAAGAGCAAGAAGGGAAATACTGGGACACATGGGCACCCTATTTCTCATACAAAAAGAGAGAAGAAGAGAGCTAGGTTTTACCTAGTTGGGGATGGGGGGGGGGGGGGGGAGGGGCAACAGGAGAGACATAACAATTTATTTATTTTTTATTTTTTTATTTTTTTATTATTTTTTACTTATTTATTTTCCTTTGGGGGGGGGGGGGCGAAGAAGAAGAGAAAGTTGCTAGGAGGTTAACGATGTAATGTTTAAATAATATGAGTTATAGAAAATGATTGTAAACAGAGCAAATGTTATACAGCAAGGGTTAATGTATGCATGAAGTGTAATGTATGAAGAAAAGAGAAAATGTAAAATAAAGAGTTAAAAAAATAAAAAAATAAAGTTGGGAGAATGACATTTTCCAAAATTTCTTGGTATGCTGACGCCTTAAGGCCCCTTTCACACCGGGGCGTTTTTCCATCGGTGCAGCGCTAAAAATAGCGCCTGTTCACCGCATGAAAAATCCTGCCCCTTTAACTCCAGTGTGAAAGCCGGCGGGCTTTCACACTGGAGCGGTGCGCTAGCAGGATGACAAAAAACAGTCCTGCTAGCAGCATCTTTGGAGCGGGATAGGAGCGGTGTGTTCACCGCTCCTATACCGCTCCTTCCCATTGTATAGAATGGGACACCGCGGTGAAACCGCGGTAATACCGCCGCAAAGCGCTGCTACGGCGGCGCTCTTGGGGGGGGTGTTTAACCCCTTTTCGACCGCTCGCGGGGGTTAAAACCGCACCGCGAGCGGCCGAATACCGCGGTTAAAACGACGGGAAAGCAGCGCTAAATATAGCGCTGCTTTACCGTCACCGCGGCTCCCCGCCCCAGTGTGAAAGGGGCCTAAGAGTTCCCTGCACTGGGTGTGGGGGACCCATAATACAGCACTGCAGATGTGGCATGCCAGACGTTCCCTGCTAATCTCATTTTGCCAATGATATCACTGAGACTCTTCTGAATCCTGAGAGTACTCCACCACTGGGCAGCCAATAAGGATTGTCAATGTCATGCAGAACCATGAATTTAATTGAGTAGCAGGGGCTTTTGGATTGGTTTAGGTAGGTGCAAGCTACTAGTTAAGGGGGGTGGGGAGCCAAAAACTCAGCTTTAAAGTATAACTAAATGCAAAACTTTTTTTTTTTTTTAGGTTTTGGGTAGAGTGGAGAGGGATTAGAATGCTTGTCATTTTTTCTATTGCTGTCTGTGCCCCCCATTAGGGAGATTCCTCCTCTCTGTTTGTCCCATTTACCATTATTATTGACAGTGAAAGTAAAAGAAACGCCCACATTTTGGGTTGTCCCCAGAAAAGTAACAGAGGGGAAATCTTCCAATCGGTACACTAGTTCTGGTGACCTGGGGGGTCCCCAAGGAATTTCCTTAATTTGCAGGGATTTCCTTTCACTTCCTGTTTGGCAATGGGATAGGAAGTAAAGGGAAATCTCTGCAATAATACACAGATGGTGAAAAAAAAAATCAGTCAGGGGTTCTAACCTTCCTTTACTCTATCCAAAAAAATAAAAATAAAACAAAGTTTTGCCTATAGTTCTACTTTAATTTTGAAATTGGGCTTTCAGTAAAGCAAATACTAAAGGGTCTATTTATTAATGTTTTCACCTAAGATTCACACATTTTTTATTTAAGATTCACACATTAATTCTAATATATAGTCTTATGTCCATTTGGAGAAATTGGGTGAAAGTTGTGTGAATCGTAGGTGAACAAAAATGATAAACAAACCCCTTAAGGGCAGTAACCCATAGCTATAAGTACTGTATATAGAAACTTTAATACTATTATATTGCAAAAAATTAAGACAGCTTCATGTTTTCTGCTGAGCAACTTCCTTTAACCACTTAGTGTCTGCGCTATAGCTGAATGATAGACATGTGCACAACCAAAAAATTCGTTTATTTTCGTTTCGTTTTTTTCGTTTCCGAAAAAAAGTTTTTTTTTTTCGATTCGTAACGATTCGTACATTCGTAAGTCGTCGGTGTTCGGATTCGTAAATTCGTACATTCGTAAGAGTTATTTTTTCGTTGTTTCGTTTTTTCGTTAATTTTCGGACACATTCGTATTTATTCGTACATTCGTAACATTCGTAGATTCATAATCGGAGCTTAATTCATAATTTGATGTAATGTGTATGCTATTTATTACATTTTTAATCATTTACGAATCGAAAAAAAAAGTTACGAATCGAAAAAAAATAAGTTACGAATCGAAAAAAAAGTTACAAATGTATGAATTTTTTGGTTCAATAGAGACATGGAAAATTACAAATCGAAAAAAAAAAAAAAAAAAAGTTAAGAATCGAAAAAAAAAGTTACGAATCGAAAAAAAAAAAAAAAGAATCGAAAAAAAAGTTACGAATGTACGAATTTTTTGGTTCAATAGAGACATGGAAAATTACAAATCGAAAAAAAAAAAAAAAAAGTTACGAATCGAAAAAAAAAGTTAAGAATCGAAAAAAAAAGTTACGAATGTACGAATTTTTTTGTTCAATCCATCGAAGCACGTTTAGCAGCACCATTGTAAGGGAAAATGACCAATTCAACAAAAAAAAAAGTTACGAATTTTTTCGTTTGTTTTCGTTCGTTTTCGTTTTTTTTTTTTTTTTTTTTTTTTTTTTTTTTTTTTTTTTTTTTTTTTTTTTTTTTTTTTTTTTTTTTTTATTTTTATATTTTTTGTTTTTTTCGATTTTCTTTTGTTTTTCGGATTCGAATTTTTCGTTATTCGGATTCGTACGATTTGAATGATTCGTTACGATTCGTTATTTGTATTCGTACTATTCGAATGATTCGTTCATTCGTACGAAAACGAACGAACGAAAATAAAAAAAAAGCGAAAAAACGAAAAAAACAAAACGAATTGCACATGTCTACTGAATGATGGCCACAGCGCGGACCTGCATTTCCGGGAGGCCGTCATATGACTGCCTCCCCTTTGCATGCTCCCCTTGCGCGCTGTGATCACAGACGCAATGAGACTCAGGTGATCACAGATCCGAGTAAGGGGTCAATCCCGGTGTACTATCATTAACCGTCCCCCATCACGAAGTGTCCGCTGTGCACTGCGCATGCGCAGTACACAGGACACCCATATTCCGAAAATTGCCGAGGATCAACGGTGCCTGCGCCGTGAGTCCACTTTCAAGCCCCACCATCCAAGTGGACATAGAGTTAGAATATAAAAGAGCGCAGCGAGGCCGTGCCCGAAGCGTGGCGAGCGAAGCGAGCCCGCGACGGGGCCCTCTAAGTTTGACTAACCCTATGTCCGCTTGGATGGTGGGGGCTTCACATCGACTCACGGCGCAGGCGCCGTTCATCTTCCGACAATTTCCGAAAATCTTCATGCTCCGTACTGCGCATATGCTGCGCATGCGCGGTACACTTCGGACACCTGGTGACAGCCGGACACTTCGTGACAGAACACCGGCCCCTTACCACGTGATCAGCTGTCAGCTGTCAGCCAATGACAGCTGATCACATGATGTAAACAAAAGCTTGGTAATCAGTTTTATTTTCTCCTCACGCTGTCAGCGTGAGGTGAAAAAAAAGTCGATCACCGGCTTTTGTGCAAGGGACATCGGTCTCAAAGAGGAAGAGGCAATTATGCCTCATCTGTGCCAACCAGTACCCCCTGCCATTGCCACCTGCCAGTGCCCACAGTGCCCACCAGTGCCAGCTATCAATGCCCATAAGTGCCACCTATCAATGCCCACAAGTGCCACCTACCAATGCCCACCAGTGGTGCCAATCAGTGCCACCTAGCAGTGCTGCCTATCAGTGTAACCAACCAGTGCAGATCAGTGACCATTACTGCCACCCATCAGTGCCCATCAGTGCCACCACATCAGCATGCATCAGTGAAGGAGAAAAATGACCTGTTTGCAAAATTTTATAATAAAATATAAAAAAATCTAAAAATTTTTTTTTTTAATTCGGTCGTTTTAAATGAAAAGAATTATAAAAATGGCATTTGGGGGCAGCGTTGTATGACCGCGCAATTGTCATTCAAAGTGCGTCAGCACTGAAAGCTGAAAATTGGTCTGGACAGGAGGGGGGTTTAAGTGCCCAGTAAGCAAGTGGTTAAAAAAACTTTTTATTTTGTGGTTATAAAAAATTTTGTGGTTTGTGGTTATAAAAATTTTTTTTAAACATTTCTCAACTTTTTGGACCCAGTTTTTAAAACTCTGCCAAACCCTCAGCTAGACGCATCTTCAGATGTAATTGTATTACTAATATTTAGGGAGAACACAATCTTCTTTCAGTTTGCAAAAAAACTGCCACCCATCAGTGCCACCTCATCAGCGTACATCAGTGAAGGAGAAAAATGACCTGTTTGCAAAATGTTATAATAAAATATAAAAAAATATTAACTTTTTTTTTTTTTAATTGGTCTTTTTAAAAAATTTTAACAAAAAATAAAAACCGCTGAGGTGATCAAATACCACCAAAATAAAGCTCTATTTGTGGGGAAAGAATTATAAAAATGGCATTTGGGTACAGCGTTGTATGACCGCGCAATTGTCATTCAAAGTGCATCAGCACTGAAAGCTAAAAATTGGTCTGGACAGGAGGGGGGGGGGGGGTTAAGTGCCCAGTAAGTAAGTGGTTAAAAAATACTTTTTATTTTGTGGTTATAAAAAAATTTGTGGTTTGTGGTTATAAAAATTTTTTTTTAACATTTCTCAACATTTCTCAACTTTTTGGACCCAGTTTTTAAAACTCTGCCAAACCCTCAGCTAGACGCATCTTCAGATGTAATTGTATTACTAATATTTAGGGAGGACACAAAAAAAAAAAAAAAAAACAGAAAAGCAATAGTTAAAAGAAAAATTGTTTACTGTAAAACATTGAGAATATTTCTGTTGTATCAGGCGTATCCCGGCTTCTCCAAGATGTCATTCTCTTCAATGAAGAATAATAAACTCTTCTGTCCTCTTCATCTCATGTTTCACTGAGGTAATTTTTGTTTTTCGTTTTTCTGAACAAAATCTAATTAAAAATAAAGCATGAATTTCTTTTCTTAAAAAAAAAAAAAAAAAAAGTCTAACATAAATGGATATAAAAAATATTTTTTTTTAGGGACTGTATAAATAATGTAAAAAAAATGAATTTCTATGCACAAATCTGTCTCTTAAAGTCTAATTTTCATTATAATTAAAAATCATCAGTGGACTATGCCCATGCTTTCCGTCCCCCCTCCTCCATTCATAGAGGCTGTACTACTTCTTCCATCAATGAAAAGTGCTCTATGAATGGAGGACAGGTAGATAAATGAAAGGTCTGCCTCCTCCATTCATAGAGTGCTTTTCACTAGCCAACACTCTTGATGAGTGCCTATGACAGGTCCAGTGGATGTATTAACCCCCATAGCACCAGAAAACGGATGAAAGATTTCAACTAGGACAATCTGTACCAGCACAAAGGACAATTCTCAATAAAATATAAGTACCGTATATACTCAAGTATAAGCCGACCGAGTATAAGCCGAGGCACCTAATTTTACCACAAAAAAATGGCAAAACTTATTGACTTGAGTATAAGCCTAGGGTGAGATATTCGCAGCTACTGTAAGTGGAAAAGAGGGTCAACAATGCCCATTTGCAGCCTCACTGTGCCCATTTGCACGCCTCACTGTGCCCATTTGCAGCCATAGGTCCCCCAAACTTCAAACTCGGTAGTTAATGGTTCCTAGATGCCCCCTAGCTCTGGACCCAATGGGTCCCGAAACTACATTGCTGCAGATGGACACAGTTGACCGACTTTGGGGCCCCGTTTCTCAGGGCCACTTGGTGCTAGGAACCCCAAATTTAGTGTGCAAACCCGGGGGAACTTGCACTATAACATAGATGGGGTTCCTATCACCAAGTGGCCCTGAGATATGGGGCCCCAAAGTTGGTTCGGAAAAATGTCAAGCACTTTTCTGCAGCAGAGAATGAAATTTTCCGAACCGACTTTGGTGCCCCGTATCTCGGGGCCACTTGGTGCTAGGAACACCATCTTTGGATATGTTGTAGTGCTAGTTCCACTGGTTTTGCACACCAAATCTGATGGGGTTTTTATTTATTATAGCAAAAAGTAAAAAAAATAATGCTTTTTTTTCAAAATTGTCGCTCTTTTTTTGTTTATAGCGCAAAAAAATAAAAACCGCAGAGGTGATCAAATACCACCAAAAGAAAGCTCTATTTGTGGGAAAAAAAGGACGTCAATTTTGTTTGGAAGCCACGTCGCACGACCGCGCAATTGTCAGTTAAAACGACGCAGTGCCGAATCGCAAAAAGTGGTCTGGTCTTAAGCCAGCAAAATGGTCCAGTCTGAAAGTGGTTAAAAAAATAATAATAATAATAATAATAATAAAGAAAATAAAATACAAAAAAAATACCTAGGTCAAGGTTTGATCTAGGTCAGGGTTTCTCAACTCCAGTCCTCAAGGCGCCCCAACAGGTCATGTTTTCAGTATTTCCCCTCAGATGAAACGGCTGTGGTATATTTACTAAGGCAGTGAAACCGATCAAATCACCTGTGCACAATAATGGAGAGCCTGAAAACATGACCTGTTGGGGCGCCTTGAGGACTGGAGTTGAGAAACACTGATCTAGGTCATTGCCAGGGTTAGTGTTTTGGTCAAAAGCCAGGGTCAGTATTTTTTTGGACAGGATTTTTTTATTTTGTCAGTTAGTGTAATGCCGCGTACACACGGTCGGAATTTCCGATGGAAACAGTCCGATGGGAGCTTTTCATCGGATTTTCCGACCGTGTGTATGCCCAGCGGTCTTTTTCTGACGGAATTTCCGACGGACTTTGAATTGAGAACCTGTTCTAGACATGTACAATTCGTTTCTTTTTTTTTTCCGTTTTTCGTTAAAAAAAATTATATTCGTTCATTCGTTATCGCACGAATGAACGAACGATTCGCTAAAAATTTTAACGAATGTTCGAATCGAACGAATCCGAAAAACAACGAAAATCCGAATTGACCAAATTAGAAACAACGAAACTACGAAAGAAATAAAATCCGAAAAAAAAACGAAAACAGGAACAACGAAATACATAATGAACGAAAAAAATTCGTACATTCGTAACTTTTTTTTTTTGTTGAATTGGTAATTTTCCGTGTCCATTACAATGGCGCTGCTTAAACGTGCTTCGAATGGATTGAACGAAAAAAATTTGTACATTCGTAACTTTTTTTTTTTTTTTTCGATTCGTAATTTTCCGTGTATCTTACAATGGCGCTGCTTAACGTGCTTCGAATGGATTGAACGAAAAAATTCGTACATTCGTAACTTTTTTTTTTTTTTTCGATTCGTAATTTTCCGTGTATCTTACAATGGCATAATAGCTGTGACAGTAGGAGATGCTGTCTAGGTAAAATTGATCATTTGGAGGACACAGGGTATGCACATTTGCAGTGGCGGAACTACCGCCATAGCGACCCACGCATTTGCTATGGGGCCCGCAGCCTAGTAGGGCCCCATCCTAGTTGACAATAAATAGGACTTTTTCCCTGCCGCCGCCGCCGCTGCTGCCGCTAGAGGTCCGCGGCCGGCGGAGATTTTGTCTCCGCCGGCCGCCATTTTGCCGAAGACCACAGGAGTTAGACAGGGAGCCTGCCTAGCTACAGTAGAAATAGAGCTGTGGCGCCGCCCACCCTCCGCCCCTGGTCTGTCTGTCATCCAAGGGGTGGGGAGTGGGCGGTGCGGCAGCTCAATTTCTATTGTAGCCGGCCGGCTCCGCCTCTATTTTGTTCCCCCCTGGGAGACACTGCAGTTGGGATATAGAAGGGCTCCAATCGGGCCAATGGGGGGTAGGGGGGCATCTGAAATGTAAGGAAGCACTCCGCTGGCTGGGGACACCTAAGATGTAAGGAGGCACTCCGCTGGCTGGGGACACCTGAGATGTAAGGAGGCACTCCGCTGGCTGGGGACACCTGAGATGTAAGGAGGCACTCCGCTGGCTGGGGACACCTGAGATGTAAGGAGGCACTCCGCTGGCTGGGGACACCTGAGATGTAAGGAGGCACTCCGCTGGCTGGGGACACCTGAGATGTAAGGAGGCACTCCGCTGGCTGGGGACACCTGAGATGTAAGGAGGCACTCCGCTGGCTGGGGACACCTGAGATGTACGGAGGCACTCTGCTGGCTGGGGACACCTGAGATGTAAGGAAGCACTCCGCTGGCTGGGGACCTGAGATGTAAGGAGGCACGCTGCTGGCTGGGGACACCTAAGATGTAAGGAGGCACTCCGCTGGCTGGGGACCTGAGATGTAAGGAGGCACTCCGCTGGCTGGGGACACCTGAGATGTAAGGAGGCACTCCGCTGGCTGGGGACCTGAGATGTAAGGAGGCACTCTGCTGGCTGGGGACACCTGAGATGTAAGGAGGCACTCCGCTGGCTGGGCACCTGAGATGTAAGGAGGCACTCCGCTGGCTGGGGACCTGAGATGTAAGGAGGCACGCTGCTGGCTGGGGACACCTAAGATGTAAGGAGGCACTCCGCTGGCTGGGGACCTGAGATGTAAGGAGGCACTCCGCTGGCTGGGGACACCTGAGATGTAAGGAGGCACTCCGCTGGCTGGGGACCTGAGATGTAAGGAGGCACTCTGCTGGCTGGGGACACCTGAGATGTAAGGAGGCACTCCGCTGGCTGGGCACCTGAGATGTAAGGAGGCACTCCGCTGGCTGGGGACCTGAGATGTAAGGAGGCACGCTGCTGGCTGGGGACACCTAAGATGTAAGGAGGCACTCCGCTGGCTGGGGACCAGAGATGTAAGGAGGCACTCCGCTGGCTGGGACACCTGAGATGTAAGGAGGCACTCCGCTGGCTGGGGACCTGAGATGTAAGGAGGCACTCTGCTGGCTGGGGACACCTGAGATGTAAGGAGGCACTCCGCTGGCTGGGCACCTGAGATGTAAGGAGGCACTCCGCTGGCTGGGGACACCTGAGATGTACGGAGGCACTCTGCTGGCTGGGGACACCTGAGATGTAAGGAAGCACTCCGCTGGCTGGGGACCTGAGATGTAAGGAGGCACGCCGCTGGCTGGGGACACCTAAGATGTAAGGAGGCACTCCGCTGGCTGGGGACCTGAGATGTAAGGAGGCACTCCGCTGGCTGGGGACACCTGAGATGTAAGGAGGCACTCCGCTGGCTGGGGACACCTGAGATGTAAGGAGGCACTCCGCTGGCTGGGGACCTGAGATGTAAGGAGGCACTCTGCTGGCTGGGGACACCTGAGATGTAAGGAGGCACTCCGCTGGCTGTGCACCTGAGATGTAAGGAGGCACTCCGCTGGCTGGGGACACCTGAGATGTAAGGAGGCACTCCGCTGGCTGGGGACACCTGAGATGTAAGGAGGCACTCCGCTGGCTGGGCACCTGAGATGTAAGGAGGCACTCCGCTGGCTGGGGACACCTGAGATGTAAGGAGGCACTCCGCTGGCTGGGGACACCTGAGATGTAAGGAGGCACTCCGCTGGCTGGGGACACCTGAGATGTAAGGAGGCACTCCGCTGGCTGGGGACCTGAGATGTAAGGAGGAACTCTGCTGGCTGGGGACCTGAGATGTAAGGAGGCACTCCGCTGGCTGGGGACACCTGAGATGTAAGGAGGCACGCCGCTGGCTGGGGACACCTGAGATGTAAGGAGGCACGCCGCTGGCTGGGGACACCTGAGATGTAAGGAGGCACTCCGCTGGCTGGGGACCTGAGATGTAAGGAGGAACTCTGCTGGCTGGGTACCTGAGATGTAAGGAGGCACTCCGCTGGCTGGGGACCTGAGATGTAAGGAGGAACTCTGCTGGCTGGGGACCTGAGATGTAAGGAGGCACTCCGCTGGCTGGGGACAGTGACACCTGAGATGTAAGGAAGCACTCCGATGGCTGGCAGAACGCTCGAGCGCACCTGTGAAGGGACATCGTTTTCGGCACATGAGGAGGCTCTGGAGTCTGGACAAGAGGTAGGAAGGGAGTGGGAGTCAGAGTGTCATCTGTTTTGCACAGTTCAATTTTTTTTTTTTTTTGGGGGGGGGGGGGGGGGGGCCAAACAACATTTTGCTATGGGGCCCTGTGATTTCTAGTTACGCCCCTGCACATTTGCTTGGTGCAAGGCTACAAAGCATAAATGTGGACTGGAGAAAACTGCTTTTGAAGCTTTCTCCAGGTTTTGGTATTCGGTCATGGGGCTCTGTAGTTTGGAGATTCCATAGTGTCTTGGGTGGGACGGGATCTCCAACCCTGTGTCCAGACTTTGTAAATTACCAGCAGGGTGTGTGCTCAGGTGAGCACAGCACTTATAATGAGTGTATGGGAAGACTTCATGGCTCCCAGTTGGAAACTGCTCCACACCCAGAGAGACAGCAGGTCTCCAGGAGTCAGAGAGGTTGCAGGAGGCAGCCAGAACGTGCGACTGCAAGAAGCAGTACAACAGCCTGAGGACTAAGGCCAGAGCGAAGCTGTGGGCGCTAAAGAGAAGCCATCCACAGTGAGGAAATCCTGTGGTCTGTGTGACCAGGACAAAGCGCAGAGGTACTGCTAAAGAGCCAGGTGGGCTAGCATTTTCTGTGAGTGTTTATTTGCTGGAGAAGAACCCCTGTGTGGGAAACCTTTATGTCAAAGACTTTCATTTGCCTTTTTAATAAAAATGGGCTACCATGCCCTTAAATATAGTTCCTGACTGGCTTGAATCACTAACAAACGCATCTACCACGAGAGCTAATGGCCCCCCATGTTACATAGCATACAGATTACATAAAATTATGAATTATGCTCCGATTACGAATCTACGAAAACAATGTTACGAAAGTACGAATAAATCAATCTAACGAAAGTACGAATGTAACTAAATCTACGAAAATACGAATGCGTGCGAATTTCGAATAAACGAAAATTAAACTAAATTAAACGGAAAAACGAATCAACGAAAAAATAACTCTTACGAAAATACGAATCGTTACGAATACGAACACCGACGACTTACGAATCGTTACGAATCAACGGAAACGAACAGAAACGAAACGAAAATAAACAAATTTTTCTATTGTGCACATGTCTAACCTGTTCTCAAATTTTCCGACGGAAAACCTTTCTATCGGATTTTCCGATCGTGTGTATGCAATTCCGACACGCAAAATTCCGACGCATGCTCGGAAACAATTTGACGCATGCTCAGAAGCATTAAACTAAACTTCTCTTTTATAGTGCTGTTGAACGTGTTTTATGCCGCTCTGTTATTGACCGTCGGAATTTGGTGTGATCGTGTGTAGGCAACACAGCTTGAGCGGAATTCCGTCGGAATTCCGTCGGAAAAACCGTCAGAGTTTCTTTCGACGAGAATTCCGATCGTGTGTACGCAGCATAAGTGTGTTATAGGTAGGAAAAAAAAAAAGCAAAATGCGCACTGTTTTTTCTAAGCTGTACTACGGGTACAAACGACAAATAACATACACATATGTGGTATCGCTACGATCGTCAGGAGCAGGAGAATTTATTTTTGGTTGTTCTTTGGTGGAAGGTTATGGCAATGGAGAGAAGATATTTTGCCTATCATCTAGAGAATATGGCACCACATCCCTTAGAAAATTAGCATGTAAAAGGATAAATGGTATTTTTAAGGTGCAAAATTAAATCAAGATTATTTTATAAAAATAGAAATATATTCAAGCAATAAAAAACAGAGCATACAAAGAGTAAATGTTGATAATATAGTACTAATACATGTGCTTTACCGTATGATCCGTCTTTTGATATCCCCATGATTGCGGAGCCTCAATTTATATGCAAATAGTTTTTGAATATATAGGTAAATATCATGACCATCGATGATTTGGTTGCTATGCTATTTTTCAGTCGATGAATGTTCTTTCAATTTGTTCAATTTGTATATATTCATATTTTGTGATTGTTATAATTGTTGATTGTTTTGCTTTTCAACAAAACTCTTTTTACTTCTAGTGCTTATTGTGCCTGATACCAATTATATCTCCTGAAGAAGCCAATATCAAGGCGAAACATGTAGAGATGAAATCAGTCAGCACAAGTACTGTATTATCAACATTTACTATTTTGTATTGCTTGAATAAATTTCTATTTTTATAAAAATAATCTTGTTCTAATTTGGCACCTTAAAAATCCAATTTATCCTTTTCCATTTTCTACTAAGGTTATGGCAATAGCAAGAAATGTATAGCTACATATTCAAAAAATTTTTTATTTTTTACTATTTTGGGTCAGTTTTCTTTTGAAAAAAAAATCAGGAGCTATCCATTACCATTTACCACCAAATGAAAGCCCAATTTGTCCTGAAAAAAAAAACAAGGTATAATCAAGCTGGATACACAAAGTAGTTGTGGTGATATGTACGCATGTCAAAGTTGCAAAATTGTGCT
Source organism: Lithobates sylvaticus (assembly GCA_028564925.1). NCBI lineage: Eukaryota > Metazoa > Chordata > Amphibia > Anura > Ranidae > Lithobates > Lithobates sylvaticus. Next base: position 209,242,811 of record CM053034.1, on the reverse strand, counting down.
TAGGCATTAGGATTTGTTTTACCCTTAGGCACGAAGGGGTTAATACAACTTATGCCCCGTACACACGGTCGGAAATTCCGACCACAAAATCCGACGGATTTTTTACGACGGATTTTGTCCGACACTGGTGTTGCATACACACGGTCGGACAAAGTTGTCGGAAAATCCGATCATTCTGAACGTGGTGACGTTCGTTGCGTACGACGGGACTACGTAGAGGCTATTAGCCAATAGCTTTGGTCTTGTAATGTGATCTGAGCATGCGTGGCACTTTGTCCGTCAGAATTCGCTACACACGATCGGAAAAAGTCCGAACAGGACTTTGTTGTCGGAAAATTTGAGAGCAGGATCTCAAACTTTTTCCGTCTGAAATTCCGACTGAAAAAGTCAGATGGAGCCCACACACGGTCGGAATTTCCGACAACATGGTCCGATAGGACATTTTCCGGGGCATTGGGCTTTAAAATTTGTGCATAGAAATTCATTTTTTACATTATTTATACAGTCCTTACAGTCATTTTTATATCCAATGATGTTAGAGTTTTTTTCTTTTAAAGGAATTTTGGCCTTTTTTACCCCCCACAGCACCAGAGGATTACTGCTGTGGGGGTGTGGGCAGAGGATGGAAGATTTCAGCTTGGTCAGCAGCCACCAGCAAAAGGGACACTTCTCATTAAATGTTCTTTGTTCTGATAAAAAAAAAAAAAAAAAATTAGGCTTTAGTGAAAGGAATAATGCCCCATCATTGGTGTCAGTGAAAGGAATAATGCCCTATCATTGGTGTCAGTGGGAAGAATAGTGCCCTATCATTGGTGTCAGTGGGAGGAATGGAGCCCCATCATTGCTATCAGTGGAAGTAATGGTGCTCCATCATTGGTGTCAGTTGAAGGAATGGTGACCCATCATTGGTGTCAGGAGAAGGTATAATGACCCATCATTGGTGTCAGTGGGAGGAATGGTGACCCATCATTGGTGTCAGGAGAAGGTATAATGACCCATCATAGGTGTCAATGGGAGAAATTGTGCCCCAAGGGCCAGATATAGGCAGGAAAAGGGCCGAATCCAGCCCCCGGGCCACAGTTTGGAGACCACGGCCCTACTCTATCCAAAACTAAAAATAATGTCAATGAAAATAATATAACCCAAGAAAATCGCGCTGGACCAGCAAAAAGAATAATAAAAATAAAAATAAATAAAAACTAAACTATAAGCAGCAACCACATGTGATAAACATAAAACCGCAAAAGATAGAAAAAAAGGCTGCGCTACCGCTAATGTATATAAAGCGGTGCGTCAGTACGCCGCCTGTGCCCCATGATTCTCTGACGAAACACGTAGGGAGGAGCGACGTGCTGACGTCACCGCGTTCTACGTCCACCAGCACGGGCGTGTACTGCTGCCGGCCGGCCGCAAATTTTAAACCCTGTTTTTATCTGTTTTATACCCGCGCCTATTTGGCGTCTTTTGGCTAAAATAAATTTGTTGGATCCCACCCATGGTGTGTCCTTCTTTCCCCCCTTTTTCTATTTGGATAATCTTTCCGGAGATCAACGGATTCACCCCTGTAGCTGCGGATCCTTCGAATCCTTACCATCAGTGGCGAGCCCTTCATCTACCCACACCTGAGGTAACCAACATCCATACCTGAGACAGAGGTGGAACCGGGACACCCCAGAGGAAAAGGCCTGGGCTGGGCTATAGCCACATGCGTTTTCCCCATCTCCATCTGGTAAGCCTGCATTTTGCCTGGTGGTGGGAACACTGTAGCACTCGTCACTTTATTTCCTGGATATCGTTTTGAAAAGTCACTTCCTTCACGGTTGACGTCATTTACTGCTGTCTTTGATTGGAACTTTTTTTTCACTTGGACATTTTGTTTAATTGATCATTATTTGTTTCAACACTGTGTCAAATATTTTTAGATTTACACTGTACATGATGGGCATTTATTAGTTTTATTGATAATTTGTCTGTTTTTACACCCATCACTGGGAGTCATTATCACCATTTATCATTATTATCACCAACACTTGGATTTATTATACTCATCACCATTAGTAATATTTGTAATGAAAATAATATATATAACAAAAAAAATGTGGACAACCCACCAAATTATTGAGTTCTAGTCTTTCCAGGGAAGGGTTCTGTTAAAGTGGTTGTAAAAAATGAAGGTTTTTTTTACTTGAATGCATTCTCTGCATTAATTTAAAAAAAAACTTCTATTGTCAGCTTGTTATTTAATAAAAAAAAAAAAAATAATTACTTTATAATCAGGTTTTGATTAAGATATATTATTAGGCAATTTTGCCCTTTTAACTATGTGGTAATAGTTTGGGGAGGACTATTTTCTGTTCCAGCAAAGCCAGCTCAATAAAGCCATGGTTTGAGCAGTTTGATGTGAGGGAACTTGAGTGTCCTACACAGAGCCCCGACCTCAACCCTACCGAACACTTTTGGGAAGGATTTGAGTGTTGATTACGAGCCAAGTCTTCTCATTCAACATCAACACCATGAGCACTTGACCTCACATATGCTCTTTTGGATGAAAATTCTCACAGACATTGTCCAAAATCCTGAGGAAAGCCTTCTCAGAAGAGCGAAGGTTAGAGGGGTGTGAGGACAATTCCATATTGATGCCGATGGTCAAGGAACGGGATATCCAATAACCTCGTATAGGTGATGGTCACAAACTTTTGGCCAACCAGTGTAGACTTTACAGTGGAGGTAATTCTCAGGTTCCATAGTTCTTGTACACAGGTGCCCTTTAACACCTACAAAATCCAGTTACTGCAGAGATGCTCAGACCAGCAAATACTTGGTAGTGTATGTAGTTGGACAAATATGTTTTTCTTTTCTACAACAAACATGGAGACTGCTCAGTAACCCAACCAGTTCTTGCTAATAATCGACTTAACAAACCGCAAAACACCCGTCCATCACTGAGCTAGACAGGGCATCCTCTATGAGCCAAGTCCTTGTTCTCCTATTTAAAAATAGACCTTGAGGTCACTGACAGCCCTTTGGCTTTAGGAAGACGGACTTCCATTCCACATAATTCAATTAGAATCCCCACTTTGAAGGCACCAGAAAAAAATGTTACGCTGCCCTTCACTTTCATCCTCCCCGTGAGGACATAGTCTGTGTAAACGACTGCCAGCTATTTACCAGCACTTCTATGTGCCCAGCTGGTTCATGGAATCCCCATGCTCTCTGGCCCCATGCTCTGGGAAATTGTGAACTTGATTAGTGGGGCAGATTGGACTGGGCAGATCACACAGTCCACAATGGTGCCGTATTGTTCGCTGGAAGCTTCCCAGTCACAAAGGTGAGTGTCTGAGGATTCCAAAGCTGGCTGGTCCTCCAGCGGGGTTGGCTGTCAACTGTGCTGGGGCTCCATGTCTTTGGTTTTGAAGATTTTGCACTAATAAATAAAGCATGTGTAGCCAGGGCTGGACTGGGACAGAAATTTGGCCCTGGACTTCATCCAGACCGGCCCACTTACATTTTGAGTGTCCCATCAGCACCCCCTTACATCAGAGTGTCCCATCACCAGCCCCCTTACAACAGAGTGTCCCATCACCAGCCCCCTTACAACAGAGTGTCCCATCACCAGCCCCCTTACATCAGAGTGTCCCATCACCAGCCCCCTTACAACAGAGTGTCCCATCAGCACCCCCTTACATCAGAGTGTCCCATCACCAGCCCCCTTACATCAGAGTGTCCCATCAGCACCCCCCTTACATCAGAGTGTCCCATGAGCAGCCCCCTTACAACAGAGTGTCCCATCAGCACCCCCCTTACATCAGAGTGTCCCATCAACACCCCCTTACATCAGAGTGTCCCATCAACACCCCCTTACATCAGAGTGTCCCATCAGCACCCCCTTACATCAGAGTGTCCCATCAGCACCCCCTTACATCAGAGTGTCCCATCAGAAGCCCCTTACATCAGAGTGTCCCATCAGCAACCCCCTTACATCAGAGTGTCCCATGAGCACCCCCTTACATCAGAGTGTCCCATTCAGAACCCCCTTACATCAGAGTGTCCCATCAACACCCCCTTACATCAGAGTGTCCCATGAGCAGCCCCCTTACATCAGAGTGTCCCATGAGCAACCCCCTTACATCAGAGTGTCCCATCAGCACCCCCTTACATCAGAGTGTCCCATCAGCACCCCCTTACATCAGAGTGTCCCATGAGCAGCCCCCTTACATCAGAGTGTCCCATGAGCAACCCCCTTACATCAGAGTGTCCCATCAGCACCCCCTTACATCAGAGTGTCCCATCAGAAGCCCCTTACATCAGAGTGTCCCATGAGCAACCCCCTTACATCAGAGTGTCCCATGAGCAGCCCCCTTACATCAGAGTGTCCCATGAGCAGCCCCCTTACATCAGATTGTCCCATCAGAAGCCCCTTACATCAGAGTGTCCCATGAGCAACCCCCTTACATCAGAGTGTCCCATCAGCACCCCCTTACATCAGAGTATCCCATCAGAAGCCCCTTACATCAGAGTGTCCCATGAGCAACCCCCTTACATCAGAGTGTCCCATGAGCAGCCCCCTTACATCAGAGTGTCCCATGAGCAGCCCCCTTACATCAGATTGTCCCATCAGAAGCCCCTTACATCAGAGTGTCCCATGAGCAACCCCCTTACATCAGAGTGTCCCATCAGCACCCCCTTACATCAGAGTGTCCCATCAGCACCCCCTTACATCAGAGTGTCCCATGAGCAACCCCCTTACATCAGAGTGTCCCATCAACACCCCCTTACATCAGAGTGTCCCATCACCAGCCCCCTTACAACAGAGTGTCCCATCAGCGCCCCCTTACATCAGAGTGTCTCATCAGCAGCCCACTTACATCAGAGTGTCCCATCAGAAGCCCCTTACATCAGAGTGTGCCATCAGCAGCCCCCTTACATCAGAGTGGCCCACTGAGCCATCGGCCCACCGGGAAACTCCCAGTAGTCCCGATGGTCAGTACATGCCTGTGTGTAGCACAGACCCAGGCTAGGCTGGCTATAAAACCACAGGTTTTATTCCCTATATACAATGGTGGGCAGAAGATAAAATGCCCCTTACATTGGTGGTCAGTCGAAAGAATGCTTCTTACATTGGTAGTCATTGGATGGAATGCCCCTTAGATTGGTGGTCAGTGGGAAGAATGCTCCTTACATTGGTGGCCAGTGGGAAGGATGTCACCATTACAAACAGTTAAAAACATAATTGGTGTCATGCTGCTGGCTCTACCAAGTGACATTGGCCCTTGAACTATTCAAACTCCATCATATTTGAGATCAAACACAGGTCTAGGAACCCCTAACAGCATCTTTAGGAACCCTGGTTACCAGCGATGAGCCCGCCTTCCCGCTCTTTAGACCTATAAGAAATTTTAACAAGCCCGCCGGTACTGGCCATGGATCCCCCAGGCGGGGCTTACTTTCTTCTCCATGATTTATTTTTCCTCGGTTTCCTACTCTTACTCTCTCTCTTGCTCCTTTCTTTTTTCATTTTTTTTCTTTATTTCTTATTTTTGATTATTTACTGCCGGATGCCAGAACGCAGGGCATTTTTTCAACCCCCTTTATAGCTTTCTGGCCTTTGGGTAGGGGTGAAACCCTCTTGCACATCAGGAGGCTTATGGGATAACCCCCCCTCCCCTTTTACTTTTCCTTCTATTTTTTATCCTCATATATATTTCCTTCAAAGGGTGGTGGTATGGATTAGTTACAAATTCAAAAAGGCACCAACATCCCTGGATAAAGAATAAATACAGGAAAGTTTTTTATGGGATTTTAATGGTGCTATAAACACAATGGAGCCAAAAGGTTTATATATAAAAAACACAATTTTATTTAAACAAAGTTAAAATTGTTATTGAACAAAGAGAAAAACAACTTGTCTTTTGGGTTGTGTCCCACAGAAAGTTATTTTCTTTTTCTTTTCACAAAGATGGTGACGGTAAAGTGTCTATCCCGACACGTTTCGCCACTAAGGGCTTCCTTAGGGCATTTTTAGACAGTCACTATTTGAAAGACAAAACATACTATAAAAATATATAATAATACAGAATTGAACATACAAAACCTATAACATATAGTGATTTCGAGATTACTGAATAAATAAAAAAAAAAAAAAAAAAAACAGGTGGACACCATAGACGATAGTGACATACCAAAAGACATATGGCTTTAACACATACTCACAGAACAAGTTGTTAATGTAGGAATGACCAGGGGGTGCCAAATTGAGAAACTGATTATCAGAAACAGCCCAGCACAGGCTAAAAATATAACAAAAATAGAGAATAAAACAAAAATATACTATAGGTACAGTGAAAAGCACATTTTAAAAGTATACTATAGATAAGATACAAAACACATATAATAAGCAACCGTTTTCTATAGAGACTGTGCATATACATTCTGTGCAACGTGTTTACTTTGGGATCCTCCAACTACCTCCAGGTGCAGGGGGTTGCGATGGGGAGCAAGTGTGCCCAATCATATGCCAACCTGTACCTGGGGGGGTGGGAGATGGAGCTTTTGGCTCGTGATGACATATCCAACTTACTCAAACATATAATTTCTTGGCATCGATACATCGACGATGTTCTTTTATTTTGGTCAGGCACGAGAGAAGAATTAGAACTATTCATGACCATTGTTGGCAACAATAAATACAACTTGAAACTGACTATGGCTTGTGATCTCTCCAGAATCAGTTTTCTAAATTTTGAGATTTTCATCAATGAAGATGGTTCCTTAGGTTCCTCCTTATATAGAATGCTCTCTGCGGGTAATACCCTGTTGCACGGCACCAGTTTACATACAGCACCACTGCTGAAAAGCATACCAGACGGTCAATATCTTTGAATTAGAAGGAATTGCAGTAAAGAGGAAGATTTCTCCAAAGCAGCCCAGGAACTTTATTCCAGGAGTGATAGCCATAACTGTCCAAAAAAAAAGCATACAATAAAACTAAGAGACAGGAAAGAAGTTCTTTAATTTATCCAAACAGGTCTAAGAAAAACACTTTACAACCTATAAGAATAACCACACCGTACTGTAAACAACATAACACATTTGGGGAATTCTAACAAAATTTTGGCCCCTATTATCTGCAGATCCTACGATCAATAAATATATAAAAAAAATACCCTGAGGCGACTTACTACCTTCGAGTTACTGTGCCTACGTGACATGCTGTCTCCCAGACTTACCAACTGCTCATCTCCCCACCCCCAGATTTTAGACCTTCCTACATATCTAAGTGGGAGCAAGAATTGCAACTACAATTCACAGAGAAGCAAGTGGAGAGACTTGTTCTCTTCTCTTGTAAAACTTTGGTTTGCGCTAACCACCAGGTGGTGGGGTATAAGGTGCTGACCCGGTGGTATTGCACGCCAGTGAGGATCCACAAGATGTTCCCTCAGAGCTCAGATTTGTGCTGGAGGTGTAGGGATGAACTGTGTTCTCTACTCCACATCTTTTGGCCGTCGCCTCATGCTTCCCTATTGGACCGAGGTTCACTGCATTGTCCAGAAGTTTACTGAGCGGGAGTTACCCTGTACTCCCGCGTTTCTTCCTCTTGTACCACCACGAGATCCGAAGTAAGATCTATAGGAGATCCATCTTGCCTCTCCTTCTCACAGCAGCAAAGAGCTGCATCCCTCTGTTCTGGAAGCAGACACAGCCGCCATCGGTAGCCGTCTGGCTGAAATTAATGCAATGGAGGACTTGGTGGCCACAGAAAGAGGCCTTCGTGAGAAGTTCCTCAAGAAATAGTTTTATTGGCACGAGTTTGTTTATTCTGTGGAACATGGGGAGCTGGGGATTAAACTCCCCTGAGAGTGGAGACACATGGGAAGGCTCCCCAGACATGGATGGAGGGATTGGCTGGAGGTACCCCCCCCTTTCCTCTCCCTCTTTTTCTTCACTTTTTCTCTTGCTTTCCTTGTTGCTTGGCCCATTGGGTCATAATTACTCTTTCTACACTTTGAATAAAACTGTTAACCGTCAAAATACTGTGCGGGATGCAGAGGCTTCCTGGACCCCGAAGTCCACTGCCTAGTTTTTAATTATTTGTGTTTATCGTTGACAACATTGTGATGTCTGTGCATGCGGTCTTGATCGTGGAGGTGATCCACTGTATGTATGCAAATGTTGAGTTTTCTTTACTACCGTATGCCTTATCTAAATAAAGAATTGGGAAAAAAATACTCTGAAATCACTTATAAAAGAGTGTCATCTTTGAAAGACCACTTGGTACATAGTCACTAGAGCAATATAGAACCAAGTAGGAATCCACTAAGAACAGGCAAATTCGCCTGTGGTGAATGTAATGTCTGTCCTTTGATCCTAAATAGTCATGAAATTATTCTCCCCAATGGACAAACATACTCAATTAAACACAGGGTTACTTTCCAAACAGTAGGGGTGGTGTATCTTATGAAATGCCTATGTGGATGATTCTACATAGACAAAACAAACCGTCCTTTTTTTTAAAAACGAATAAAAGACCACGTATCCCCTATCCAAAAAAGACTGATGGAAACAGCTATAGGCTGACATGTTGGTATTTACCATAATAATAATACCACATGATAACATTTACAGCCCTTGAACATATACCTACACACACCAGAGGTGGCAGTGTTGATCGAACACAGCTACAATTGGAGACCTGCTGGATTCATAATCTCAAAGCTACTGTACATCCTGGCTTGAACAAAACTGTCAGGTTCAAAGCATTCCTATAATACCACCAGTTGTCTTCACCTCAACCTTTAGTTCCATCTGCCCTTTAGTTTGTCCTTCCCCTTCTTCCCCTGTCCCTCCCCTTTTTTTCCCAATCTCCTCCCCCCCTCCCTTCACCTTCCCTTTCCCCTTGTGTTTTGTGTTTGTTTTTTCCACCACCTCTTTTCCCTTAGTATGCAATTATTTATTTATTTATCTCTAGTTATATTTTTTTATATTTTTTTCGATAAGTATAAATTAGTTAAGAAAATGTCATTTATTTATAGATATAAGGGATTTATTTTCTTGTTTCTTATTGTTTAAATAGTTTTAGTTTAATTAATTACTTTAGGTGCCTCAAAAGTTGTTGCACCATATAGTTTTTTGAATATGCTTAATTGAACCAATCTCTTTGCACTACTTGATACTGTGATTTATTGTAAGTTGTTTGCCATAGGTTGGACTTGATGGACTTGTGTCTTTTTTCAACTTCACCTACTATGTACAGTAACTATGTTTTTTTTTTCCACCTAGCCAGGGCTGTTCTTGAGCCTGTGGTTTACAGTCATTCATCTGCTTCTCGTTCTCTGTTCTCCTGTCTTTTGGCTAGTGCTACCTGGGTGCTCTGGGTGACTTCGGATGCCAAGTGTGACCGTACAGATGCCCAGGGTATTTGCGGGATGATCCCAGTGATGCCATCATAGTCATTACCAGATTGGCACTCACCAGGACCCAACCTTAATTGGTTGGATCCTGTGTGAGCTTGTTTGATCGTTTTCATCCTTTCCTCTGTCCCTCGTTTGAGCGGTGAGTGGATGCTGTGCTGCCTGGGGCCTGATCAGGTCATCTAATTAAAAATTGAATAGTCATATATTCCTCAATTGCATTGGGGGACACATCTATGTGTGCATTATTTATATTGTGTTTGTTTACCGAACTTTAATGTAAAAAGGAGAAAAAAAAAGAAAAAAAGGAAATAGAAGAAGGAAAGAAAAAAAAAAAGATAAGAGAAAAAAAAAAGAGTAGAAAAAATACAGAACCTTATTGTAAAAAGGTGAAGAAAAAAAAGATAACAGAAGAAGAAGGAAAGGGGAAAAAAAGAGTAGAAAAAAAAAAGAGGAGAAAAAAATAAAAGGAGAAAAAAATAAAAAGTGAATTAAAAAAAAATATCAATGGCTTACAAAACACATGAAGGAAAATCACCTGCAGTGAATGTTTGGTAAATGTCAGATTCAATGTTTATAAATTTACCTTTTGGAATTTCTATTTCTTCCATTTTTTTCTCTATCGTTTGTCTTATATTCCATTGATTGCACAACATACTTTTTTTATCAAACGTAGAATTTTAATTAGGTAATCTAAATAAAAATTGGATAGTCAAATATTCCTCAATTGCGTTGGGGACCCATCTATGTGTGAATTATTTATATTGTATTTGTTTACCGAACTTCAATGTAAAAAGGAAAAGAAAAAAAAAAGGAAATAGAAGAACAAGGAAAGAAAAAAAAAAAGAGAAGAAAAAAAAAAAGAGGAGAAAAAAAACCGAACATTATTGTAAAAAGGTGAATAAAAAAAAAATAAGAAAAAAAAAATAACAGAAGAAGAAGGAAAGGGAAAAAAAAGAGGAGAAAAAAAAAAGGAGGAGAAAAAAAAAAAGAGGAGAAAAAAAAAAAGAGGAGAAAAAAATAAAAAGTGAATTTAAAAAAAAAAATCAATGGCTTACAAAACACATGAAGGAAAATCACCTGCAGTGAATGTTTGGCGAATGTCAGATTCAATGCTTTATAAATTTACCTTTTGGAACTTCTACTTCTTCAATTTTTTTCTTTATCGTTTGTCTTATATTCCATTGATTGCACAACATACTTTTTTATCAAACGTAGAATTTTAATTAGGTAATCTAATTAAAAATTGGATAGTCATATATTCCTCAATTGTGGGGGACCCATCTATGTGTGCATTATTTATATTGTATTTTTTTCTCTATTGTTTCTCTTATATTGCATTGATTGCACAACATACTTTTTTATCAAACGTAGAATTCAAAAAACAGTACAAAAATCGGACCCATTTCCTGTTTGAGATATCCCACAGAGCTCCCCAGCACCAGACCTTCCTCCATTATCGCATGACAAGGGTCAGTGGAGGCGGCTTACAGCTCCCAGCACACAGAAATCTCACATATTTCCCCTGAAGTGGTCACATGCAGCCAATTAATAGGGCCATTAATTCAGTACAGAAGACAGAGTTCCATTGGAGGAAAGGAGAGGGCTTCATGGTTCGAATTACGAGGAGCTTCCCTTTCTGTAATTGATAATTACATGGCCTGAAATAAAAAGCCGTACTAAGTACCGCAATAAATTTGCTCCTCTAGCAACTGGTACCTCCGGGGCACTTGGGACAAAGGGGTGGCTTGACATCCTAGCTTGCTTCAGCCTTCAACTTGCTGGTCATTATCCACCTGCAATGCTTAGACTCAGATCCGCCATTTTCATGGAGAAGAGGACTCTAGACAAGACACAAGATGAGCTTATTTTTAAGTAAACCCGGGCTTTGGCCATGCCAGGGCTGGGACAAGGGATGGGCAGAAGGGGAAGCTGACATGGATGGGGGCACAGCAAGTCCCGTCTACTATAAGGCAGACAGGAGTAGTGACAGCGGCCTCACTACTTCTGTCAGCCCAACACTGGAAGCGTCAAGGAGAGGAGGAGAGAGTGGGGAGGAGGTGCAGACTGTGCTCTCTCTTCCTCTCCTCCTTAAAGGTTTACACATAATGAAGCGGGGGGGGGGGCACAATTTGGCATCTTTCCCCAGGGCACTGGCTGATCTTGTCCTGGCATTCTTTCCTCTCTCCCAGTACTTCCAGGTATGGGGTAGCATGTGACTCGCTCCTCCATGTCTCCATGGGACAGTACTGGGCCAATCAGCACATAGGGAGTCTACAGCTCTGTGTAAGCTACAACTCCAGCGACTCACAGCTTACACAGAGCTAGTCTTTGGCTTCTGCTGGCTGAAAAGAAAGGTGGGAGGAGTAAAAAATAAATTTGTATATACTGCTGGGGAGGTCTGTATTAAGGTGAACTTGTCCTGCATGGGCAAAGCACAATTTCACTTTAATGCTGAACCCCAGGCCGATATTAAAGACACCAGTTATTGCCGCATAAGCATATAATTCAATTTTTTTTAAATGGTAAACGCAAGCAGCATAAATATCTGGATTTGACTTGGTATCAGCCTTTTGTACAGTCACCAGTTTTTTACCGGATTTTGTCATCTCTGAGCCGGCAAGGTGACCTTGGATGATGCCTGAACAAAATGGAGCTGTGCTTCTGGAGAGCAAAGCAGATGAAGGCATTGTCAGGGGGAATACAATGATCTCTCTGAGAGGCAATAATACCTGGAAGTGTTACACTTGAACATTACTTAGCATGCTGAACTTGACATAGAACATATACACTCTATTGCCAAAAGTATTGGGACACCCCTCCAAATCATTGGATTCTGGTGTTCCAATCACCTCCATGGCCACAGATGTATAAAATCAAGCACGTAGGCATGCAGACTGCTTCTACAAACGTTTGTGAAAGAATGGGTCGCTCAGCAAATTCAAGCGTGGTACCGTGATAAGTTGCCACCTGTGCAATAAGTCCATCCGTGAAATATCCATGCTACTAAATATTCCACAGTCAACTGTTAGTGGTATTATAACAAAGTGGAAGCAACTGGGAACAACAGCAACTCAGCCACGAAGTGGTAGGCCACATACAACGATAGAGCAGGGTCAGCGCATGCTGAAGTGCACAGTGCACAGAAATCAACAACTGTCTGCAAAGTCAATAGCTACAGACCTCCAAACTTCATGTGGCCTTCAGATTAGCACAACAACAATGCATAGAGAGCTTAATGGAATGGGTTTGCATGGCCAATCAGCTGCATCCAAGCCTTACTTCACCAACTGCAATGCAAAGCGTTGGATGCAGTGGTGTAAACCACACGACTATTGGAGTCTAGAGCAGTGGAGACATGTTCTCTGGAGTGACGAATCGCATTTTTCTGTCAGGCAGTCCGATGGACGTGTCTGGGTTTGCCAGGAAAACGGTACTTGCCTGACTGCATTGTGCCGAGTGTAAAGTTTGGTGGAGGGGGGATTATGGTGTGGGGGTCATTTTTCAAAGGTTGGGCTTGGCCCCTTAGTTCCAGTGAAGGGAATTCTTAAGGTGCCATCATACCAAGACATTTTGGTAAATTTCATGCTCCCAACTTTGTGGGAACAGTTTGGGGATGGTCCCTTCCTGTTCCAAACTTGACTGCACTCCAGTGAACAAAGTAAGGTCCATAAAGACATGGATGAACAAGTTTGGGGTGGAGGAACTTGACTGGCCTCCACAGAGTCCTGACCTCAACCTGATAGAACACTTATTGTATGAATTAGAGCAGAGACTGCGAACCAGGCCTTGACCTCATAAATGAGCTTCTGGAAGAATGGTCAAACATTCCCATAGACACACTCCTAAACCAGAACCCCAGAAGAGTTGAAGCTGTTATAGCTGCAAAGGGTGGGCCAACCAGTGGCCGGACAAGGTCATTTAGAGTCCAGGGCGAACATGCCAAATTGCTCCCCCCCCCCCAAGATGTATGGGCATTATGTGTCCCATCTCCACTCCCAACACAAATCCCCCCAATCACAACTCCTAGCACACCCTCCCTAAATTTGCCCTCCTAAAACTATTCTTACCCCCTGAAGCCCCTCAAATTCCCCTTCTTAACACAAATTCCCTCCCCCCTAATCTCCTTGTGGTGCCCCCCCCTCACCTCACATGATACCACAGTGCCCAGGGCAACCGCCCCTCCTGCCCACCCCTTGTCCCGGCCCTGGGGCCAACTCAATATCGAACCCTAGGGACTAATGCCCCGTACACACGGTCGGAAATTCCAAACAACAAAATATGTAGGATTTTTTCAGACGGATTTTGTCCGACACTGGTGTTGCATACACGCGGTCGGACAAAGTTGTTGGAAAATTCTGAACGTGGTGACGTTCGTTGCGTACGACGGAACTACGTAGAGGCTATTAGCCAATAGCTTTGGTCTCATAATTTGATCTGAGCATGCGTGGCACTTTGCCCGTCGGAATTCTCTACACACAATCGGAAAAAGTCTGATCGGATCTTGTTGTCAGAAAATTTGAGAGCAGGATCTCAAATTTTTTCCGTCTGAAATTCCGACGGAAAAAGTTTGATGGAGCCCACACACGGGCGGGTTTTCCGACAACATGGTCTGATCGGACATTTTCCGTCGGAAGTTCCGACCGTGTGTATGGGGCATAAGACTGGGATGGCAATACTATATTGGCAATATAGTGTACTGTATCTGTTATCCGGTCCTATTAAAGACATCATTCATTGTAGCTGCTCAAGTACAGGGGGTCCCCGAGTTACGAACTCGTTAGGGACTGGCCGCCTGTACGGAAGTCGGAAATGTTCGTAAGTCGGCCGCGCATGCGCAGACCGACAAATACGGAGATTTCCGGACATTTCCGATGTTCCGTCTATTGCCGTTCTGCACATGCGCGGCAAATTTACGGACATTTCCGGCATTTTCCGAAGCGGCCGAAAGACGCCGAAAAAGAGCGAAAAATGGCGGAGGGTCCCCCCAGCACCCCGTTCGTAAGTAGGGGTTGTTCGTAGGTCGGGCGTTCGTAAGTCGGGGACCCCCTGTAAAACCAAATTATGAAGGCACATTCAATGACTGGTCTCGGAGGGGTTAATGTCTTCCAGTCTGGCAGGTCCATGTTCCAGAGGCTTCTTTAGTCACGTTGACAGCAGGTTTATTAGTATAAGTTCAGCCCGGTGTCAGGTAGATGTACCGGATCCCCAGATTGGCATAACCAGGTGACACGTGGTGGAGGTTTCCTTCATATGGAATCTTATCAATGATCTGCAGGTCAGGTCAGCATGAAAAGGGCCCCACACTGCCAGTCTCGGGCCTCGGTCTGATAGCATCTTCAAGTCTGGTCGTCATCAACGTATACATTCACCATCCGTAGCAGCGTGGAGATAGGACCTGACATGTTATACTTTGTTTATATGTTCTACACATAAACAGTGACTGCGATTTCTATCAATATGGACTTCATTTATCGGGCTGCCTGGAGCGAGATCTGCCTGTGGTGCACGCCACAACCAATCAACCAATGGGCCGGACCTCTAACCATCTAAATATGACTGAACTTTTTGTTTCATTGTGTTTTTTTTGTGTGTTTTTTTCCAGTAGCCAATAGTTTTCATTTCAGCAGCTTTGTTTCTTTAACTACTTGAAGACCAGGCCTTTTCTTGAACTTTTTGTTTAAATCAGTTTTTGCTAGAAAATTACTTAGAACCCCCACACATTTTATATATATATATATTTTCTTTTTTTTTTTATAATTTTTTTTTTTTTATATAACTTTTTTATGTGACAACACTGAAGAACTGACACTTTGCTACAATGTAAAGTAGTGAGTGTACAGCTTGTATAACAGTGTAAATTGCTGTCCCCTCAAAATAACTCAACACACAGCCATTAATGTCTAAACCGCTGGCAACAAAAGTGAGTACACCCCTAAGGCCCCTTTCACACCGGGGCGTTTTTCATGCGGTGCGGCGCTAAAAATAGCGCCTGTTCACCGCATGAAAAAATCCGGCCCTTTAACTCCAGTGTGAAGCCGGCGGGCTTTCACACTGGAGCGGTGCGCTAGCAGGATGACAAAAAAAGTCCTGCTAGCAGCATCTTTGGAGCGGGATAGGAGCGGTGTGTTCACCGCTCCTATACCGCTCCTTCCCATTGATTACAATGGGAGACCGCGGTAAAACCGCGGCAATACCGCGGTTACCGCGGCAATACCGCGGCTACGGCGGCGCTCTGCGGGGGGTGTTTAACCCTTTTTCGGCCGCTCGCGGGGGGTAAAACCGCACCGCGAGCGGCCGAAAACCGCGGTGAAAACGACGGTAAAGCAGCGCTAAATATAGCGCTGCTTTACCGTCACCGCGCTCACCGCCCCAGTGTGAAAGGGGCCTAAGTGAAAATGTCCAAATTGGGCCCAATTAGCCATTTTCCCCCCTCCAGTGTCATGTGACTCGTTAGTGTTACAAGGTCTTAAGGGAGAATTGGGAGCAGGTGTGTTACATTTGGTGTTATCGCTCTCACTCTCTCATACTGGTCACCGGAAGGTCAGCATGGCACCTCATGGCAAAGAACTCTCAGGATCTGAAAAAAATAATTACAAGGCAAAGGCATAATGAGCTAGTATGCATAGCATACTAGCTCATTATGAATAACTTACCTGAGAACGAAGCCCCCGAAGCGACTCTCATCCACAACCTTCTCCGGCGCCATCAAGCCCGGAGTGACTTCCGGGTCTCGCCGCTCCAGCGCTGTCAATTGCTGGATCGGCGATGACGTCACTCCCGCGCATGCGCACGAAAGCGGCATAGCGCCGTGATCTTGCAGCACAGCAATGCCTCTTTTTTTCTAAATATCTCCTAAACCATGTAGGTTTAGAAGATATTTATTGGACCTACAGGTAAGCCTAGATCTAGGCTTACCTGTAGGCCAAAGTGGTTTGTAAGGGTTTACAACCACTTTAAATACCCCTTCCCAGACCACACAGCGGGGCCAGAAGCGCCCACTGATTGGCTCCAAGAAAGATGGGTACCTAACACGTCCAACCAGGCCTGGTTCTTGGCCTGTCACAGGTGCCTCACTGCACCTATGACCAGGCAGAACTTCAGTACAGCCCAGCCAGACTGATGCCAAAGCAAAAGACCTGTACAATTAACCCCCAGAACTCTGTTACAGTTCTGGAAAACTAAATTTACATATACAGGGGGTCCCCGAGTTACGAACTCGTTAGGGACTGCCCGCCTGTACTTAAGTCGGAAATGTTCGTAAGTCGGCCGCGCATGCGCAGACCGACAAATACGGCCATTTCCGGACATTTACGATGTTCCGTCCAATGCCGTTCTGCGCATGCGCGGCAAATTACGGACATTTCCGAAGTTTTCCGGCATTTTCCGAGGCTCCGAATGGGCGTGCATGCGCAGAACGGCCGGAACACGGCGGAACAAGGCGGAAAATGGCGGAGGGTCCCCGCAGCGCCCCGTTCGTAAGTCGGGGATGTTCGTAGGTCGGGCGTTCGTAAGTCGGGGACCCCCTGTATAGCGCACACTTTAGCGAAGTGTCGGCGCTACATATAGTTTTGTGTCTATTGGGCATACACTGCTTTGGTGGTGAGCCCCAGTGCTCTAAAAAGTTATGCAAGGGCAGGAGAAGAGCCTAGAAAGATGTCCATAATACCTCTCTCCTCTCCAATTTGTATTATTCTCTAATGTCAGTATTAATAATATTGTGTGTATAAAGCTGCAAGAAATTGAAGCCAGCTACAGAAGGGGGGGGGGGGGGGGGGAATGGTGCAAACATCACTCTCTTACAGCAGCAGAACACAGCTTTGTGGGCTCTTCGTTCTCCAGGATTCGTTCTGCTGTTTGGCTTTTAATCATTTGCAGGATAATTGTTCTGTGTTTCCATAACAGTGGAAAATATGTTTCTTTTTGTATCTGTTGTCTTTGATTCGGCGGAGCGCTGGCTACAGTCAGTGTTATGTATGGTGACAACGGAAAGTGTAGCATGAAAAATGCAATGATAAATTTTATTATAACAAAACCGCCGGCAGGAGCAGATGGCTGGGAGTGTTCAGTAATGATCCCATATCAGCGGATCAGGGTTCATCATTCACAGACCTGAAGGAGGTAAGGAACGAGCCTCTTTCTGAGATTTGGGGTCAGGTTTTTTTTTTTTGCTAGAAAATTTCTTAGAATCCCCCAAACATTATATATACTTTTTTTCTAAGACCCTAGAGAATAAAATAGCGGTCTATGCAATACTTTCTGTCACACCGTATTTGCGCAGCGGTCTTACAAGCGCACTTTCTTTGGAAATTTTTTTTTTTTTTTTTTTATAAAAACTAAGAACAGTAAAGTTAGCCCATTTGTTTTTCTTTTATGTTGTGAAAGATAATGTTGCACCGAGTAAATTGATACCCAACATGTCACGCTTCAAAATTGCGCCCGCTCGTGGAATGGCGACACACTTATACCCTTAAAAATCTTTTGAGTTAAAAAAATTCTACAGGTTGAACGTTTAGACTTACACAGGAGGTCTGGGGCTAGAATTATTGCTCTCGCTCTACCGATCGCGGCGATACCTCACATGTGTGGTTTGAACGTCATTTTCATATGCGGGCGCTGCTCACATATGCGTTCGCTTCTCACGCAAGTTTGGCGGGACGGGGCGCGTTTAAAATTGTATTTATTTTTTCTTATTTATTTTACCTTTTATTTTTTTATTTGTACACTGTTCTTTAATGCCTTGTACACACGGTCGGACACAGAGGCAGCTCTAGGCTTTGTGAGGCCTTAGGCAAATCTTAGACATGAGGCCCCACTCATGCCCAAAATGGGAAAAATAATTAAAGCGATTGGAAATTAACTGTATAAATTGCATGATATTCCATTCAACTGAAACACACATATCAGGCGAATTAGGCGGCCGCGAGGCCCCTAGGAGTGCGAGGCCTTAGGCGACCGCCTAATTTGCCTTATTAGAGAGCCGCCTCTGGTCGGACATTCCGGCCCCAAAATCCGTCGTTTTTTTTTCGGCAGATTTTGTCCGAAACTGGTGTTGCATACACACGGTCGGACAAAGTTGTCGGAAAATCCGAACGTTCGGAACATGGTGACGTTCGTTGCGTGCGACGGAACTACGTAGAGGCTAGTAGCCAATAGCTTTGGTCTTGTAATTTGATCTGAGCATGCGTGGCACTTTGTCCTTCGGAATTCTCTACACACGATCGGAAAAAGTCAGATCGGGTTCTTTTTTGAAAATTTTAGATCCTGCTCTCAAATTTTTTCCGTCGGCAGAAAAAGCCCACTAGGGCCCACACACGATCGGATTTTCCGACAACATAATCCGATCGGACTTTTTCAATCGGAATATCCGACCTTGTGTACAGGGCATACGAAAAAAAATTGTGTCCATCCCTTGTAATAGAAAAAAATCATGACAGGACCTCTTTAATATGAGATCTGGGGTCAAAAAGACCTCAGATCTCATATTTACACCAAAATACAATAAAAAATAAATTCTATATAAAAAATAAATTAAAAAAATAGTATCTTTAACCACTTAAGCCATTAACCATTTGGCTGGCCAAAGACCAAAGCACTTTTTGGGATTCGGCACTGCGTCGTTTTAACTGACAATTGCGCGGTCGTGCAACGTGGCTCCCAAAAAAAATTGGCGTCCTTTTTTCCCCGCAAATAGAGCTTTCTTTTGGTTATTTGATCACCTCTGCGTTTTTTATTTTTTGCGCTATAAACAAAAAAAGAACGACAATTTTGAAAAAAAAGCAATATTTTTTACTTTTTTGCTAGATCATTAACCACTTCAGCCCCGGTCCAATTTGCAGCCAAAGGACAGGCCCCTTTTTGCGATTCGGCACTGCGTCTCTTTAACTGACAATTGCGCGGTCGTGCAACGTGGCTCCAAAACAAAATTGGCGTCCTTTTTTTCCCGCAAATAGAGCTTTCTTTTGTTGGTATTTTATCGCCCCTGCGTTTTTTTTATTTTTTGCGCTATAAACAAAAATAGAGCGACAATTTTGAAAAAAATGCAATATTTTTTGCTTTTTGTAATTTTTATATTTTTTTTTTTTGGCGATACGTATTCTTCTACATATTTTTGGTAAAAAAATCGCAATTAGCGATAATTGATTGGTTTGCGCAAAAGTTATAGCGTTTACAAAATAGGGGATAGTTTTATAGCATTTTTATTAATATTTTTTTTTTTTACTAGTAATGGCGGCGATGCGACATTATGGCGGACACATCGGACATTTTTGACACATTTTTGGGACCATTGTCATATACAGCAATCAATGCTATTTAAATGCACTGATTCCTGTATAAATGACAGTGTAGTGAAAGAGTTAACCACTAGGGGGAGGGGAGGGGTTATGGGCTGTGACGTGTGTTTTTTTACATTAGGAGGCGGGGCTGACGTCTGACGTCATTGATCGGCTTTCCCGATGAGCCAATCAATGACAGGCAGAGTAGGAAGCGCGGGGAGAGGTTTGTTTACAAAACCTCTCCCCGTTCTTCAGCCCCGTAGCCCGATCGCGGGACACCAGCGGCGATCGGGTCCGCTGGTCCCGCGGCCGGGGTCACGGAGCTCCTGACCGGGTCGCGAGCGCGCCGCTGGCGGCGCCCGCACGACCCACGGGCAGGCATTTAAAGGGCCACGTACAGGTACGTGGTTTTGCCTGCCCGTGCCATTCTGCTGACGTAAATATGCAGTGGGCGGTCGGGAAACGGTTTATGGATCGGGAGTTTTCATCATTACACTATACGAACAATCGTCCAAACCCATTTTCGAAAAAAACGAGCATTCGGCCAGTGAGAGCAAACGATAGTGCCATCATGTAATGACCGATAAATCGTTCAGTGGACATAAATGTAAACAGTTCGGACGGTAAACACGTTAACCTTTCAATTTATCATTCGTTCGGCAGAAAATTTCCAAACTTGTCCTTTGTTTTTTCGGCTCCAAAACGTCCCGACGATTAGCGATTTTGTGCCTATTAACTGGCCTAAAAACGAACAAACTGGCCAAATGACCGAAGTTCGGACAATTTTCCGTATAGTGTATGGCCAGCATGAAAAAATGAATGGCACAGCAAGCGCGACGCACATTCTTTCGCTTTTTTCAATGCGTTCAGGAAATGCGTAGGTGTAAATTAGACATGTGCACAATAGAAAAATTTGTTTATTTTCGTTTTGTTTCTTTCGTTTCCGTTGATTCGTAACGATTCGTAAATTCGTAAGTCGTCGGTGTTCGTATTCGTAACGATTCGTATTTTCGTAAGAGTTATTTTTTCGTTGATTCGTTTTTCCGTTAGTTTAATTTTCGTTTATTCGAAATTCGGACGCATTCGTATTTTCGTAGATTTAATTACATTCGTACTTTCGTTAGATTGATTTATTTGTACTTTCGTAAAACATTGTTTTCGTAGATTCGTAATCGGAGCATAATTCATAATTTTATGTAATGTGTATGCTATTATTACATTTAAGAGACACGGAAAATTACGAATCGAAAAAAAAAGTTACCAATGTACGAATTTTTTCGTTTAATCCATTCGAAGCACGTTAAGCAGCGCCATTGTAAGAGACACGGAAAATTACGAATCGAAAAAAAAAAAAAGTTACGAATGTACGAATTTTTTCGTTCAATCATTCGAAGCACGTTTAGCAGCGCCATTGTAAGAGACACGGAAAATTACGAATCGAAAAAAAAAGTTACGAATGTACAATTTTTTCGTTCAATCAATTCGAAGCACGTTAAGCAGCGCCATTGTAAGAGACACGGAAAATTACCAATTCAACAAAAAAAAAAAAAAAAGTTACGAATGTACGAATTTTTTCGTTCAATCCATTCGAAGCACGTTAAGCAGCGCCATTGTAAGAGACACAGAAAATTATGAAAAAAAAAGTTACGAATGTAGGATTTTTTTCGTTCAATCAATTCGAAGCACGTTAAGCAGCGCCATTGTAAGAGACACGGAAAATTACGAATCGAAAAAAAAAGTTGCGAATGTACAAATTTTTTCGT
Source organism: Lithobates sylvaticus (assembly GCA_028564925.1). Lineage (NCBI taxonomy): Eukaryota > Metazoa > Chordata > Amphibia > Anura > Ranidae > Lithobates > Lithobates sylvaticus. Next base: position 209,221,364 of record CM053034.1, on the reverse strand, counting down.
TCAATCCATTCGAAGCACGTTAAGCAGCGCCATTGTAAGGGACACGGAAAATTACCAATTCAAAAAAAAAAAAAAAGTTACGAATGTACGAAATTTTTTCGTTCATTTTGATTTTCTTTGTTCCTGTTTTCGTTTTTCGGATTTTCTTCTTTCGTAGTTTCGTTGTTTCTAATTTGGTTATTTCGGATTTTTGTTGTTTTTCGTATTCGTTCGATTCGAACATTCTTTATTCGTACGATAACGAATGAACGAATATAACGAATTTTAACGAAAAACGAAAAAAGACGAAACGAATTGCACATGTCTAGTGTAAATGGGGCCTTATCTAGGTCAGAGATCCAATGGCCTGCTCACATGAAAATGAATATAGGGGTCCTCTAGACCCTTTACTGTCACACAATGGTACCTCTGGAAGGCTCCTGATCTTACTAAAGCAACGGGATTTCCTGTTTTATTAAATCCATGTGAATAATGGTGGAAAGTCTCCGCTCAGCTGTCATTCAGAATTACACCAATTTACTAACGGGAAGTATTGTAACCCTCTGACTTCTTACCAGACACCGTGGTGACCCTGAACCATTATATCATTCATTTAACCACTTCAATACCGGCCACTTATACACCTTCCTGCCCAGACCAATTTTCAGCGTTCAGCGCTGTCGCACTTTGAATGACAATTGCGCAGTCATACAACACTGTACCCAAATTAAATTTTTATCTTTTTTTTCCCACAAATAGAGCTTTCTTTTGGTGGTATTTGATCACCTCTGGGGTTTTTAGTTTCGGCTAAACAAATAAAAAAAAGACCGAAAATTTTGTTTCTGTTACAAAACTTTGTAAATAAGTAAGTTTTCTCCTTCACTGATGGGCACTGATGGGGCTGCACTGATAAGGCCTCACTGATGGGCACCGATGAGGTGGCACTGATGAGGTGGCACTGATAGGCACTGATGAGGGGGCACTAATATGTGGCACTGATGGACACTGATAGGTGGCACTGATATGCAGCACTGATGGGCACGGAAAGGCCGCACTGATGGGCACTGAAAGGCAGCACTGATGGGCACTGATAGGCAGCATGAATGGGCACTGATAGGCAGCATGGATGGGCACTAATAGGTGGAATGGGTGGGCACTGATAGGTGGCACAGATGTACATTAATGGATGGTACTGACGGATGCCAATCAGTGCCAAACAATAATGCCTGCCAATCAGTGATGCCCATTGTGGGCACTGATTGGCATCTATTGTGGGCACTGAAATAAGGGGGTAACTAATGCGCTCAACCAAAAACTATGGTGAAAATAAAAGGAAAGCAGCCGACATATAAGTGATCTCACACTGCAAGAAGGTATATAAAATGGGGGGTATGTGGCGCTAACCCCTAAATAAAAAATCTAAAAAATCTTGTAATATCCAAAAGATGGGTGACCTTTGACAAAATTGTATACAATGCAGCATAAATAAATGAATGAATAAATAAATAAATACATAAAATTCCTAAATGCCAGTAGAGATGTGGGTATAAAATGTGAATATAGATAAAATGTGCATATATGTGACCAATATTATGAACGTGCTATAAATAATTATTGTGGGCACTGATTGGCATCCCTGGTGGCCATGTGTGGCATACTTGATGGTGACTAGTGGTGGGCATCCCTGTTGGTCCTGGTGGTGTTCCTGGTGGTCCAGTGTGGGCATCCTCATGGGGGGGGGGGGGGGCGGCGCTAATAATCAATCAGCACAGACCCCCCCCCTGTCAGAAGAGCAGCCGATCGGCTTTCCTCTACTCGCGTCTGACAGATGGGAGTGAGGAAAAGCCAATCAATGGCTCTTCCTGTTTACATTGTGATCAGCTGTGATTGGACACGGCTGATCACGTGGTAAAGAGTCTCTGTCAGAGACTCTTTACCTAGATCGGAGTTGCGGTGTGTCAGACTGACACACCGCAACAACAATCGCCGCAATGCCCCCCCCCCCCCCCCCCCTGGCGCAGCCACTTGATATGCTGGCAACGTCATATGACGTCCAGTCAGGATATCACAACCACTTTGCCGCCATCATATTGCTATATGACGGGCGACGAGGGCTTAAACAGAGAATTCCTAATAGTATTGAGTGAGAATGGGGGTCCTACAATCTTGGAGATGCCATTATGACTTATTATATTGTCCCACAAACTCGGAGGTGCCATTATGATTCCTAAGGTGTCCTGCAGTCCCAGAGATGTCATTATGACTTGTTAAGGGGACCTGCAGAGGTTATTGCATTAGGATGTGCACTCTAAAGCTCCAACACATGTGTGTGTGTACATATATATAACCCTGGCACATTGATCTCCCAATGTAGGGTAAAAGAGAAGAGTGTAAAGACTTCTCTTATGGCAGAGCAGGTAAGAGGGAGATCTTTCCCATCTTCCTGCTGGCACACAGAGCGATAATACCAATGTGCATGGGGTGATTAGGGTGTGCCCAGGCCCATATCTGGCACACCCAGTGTGCACACCTATGACGATATGCTAAGGGGTCCTACAGTCTGAGATATATCATTATGACTTGCTAAGTGGTCCCCCAGTCTAGTAGATGCCATTTTAACTTGTTAAAGGGTACCACAAACTCGGAGGTGCCATTGTGATTGCTAAGGGGTCCCACAATCTCAGAGATGCCAATATGACTAATTAAAATGTCTCACACTCTCAAAGATATCGTTGTGACTTGCTAAGGGGTCCCACATTCTCAGAGATGCCAATATCACTTGCAAAGGAGTCCTACAATCTCAAAGATGCCATTATGACTTAATGTGGTAGTAAATGCTTTTGTTTATCTTTCACCTTTAGGTAAGCATATAATAGGGCTTACCCGGAGGTTCTGTAAATATCTCATGAAACGTGCACTGTTTTGGAGATATTTACTGTAGGTGCAGCCGATCTTTTTTGGTCTACATGACTTTGGCTTGGTATCAAATGAACCCAGAATTTTTCACTTCTTAATAAGTGATTAAACAGTACTGACTGGCATATTTAAGGCTTTGGATATCTTTTTATATCCTTTTCCATCTTTGAAAAGTTTCATTACCTTGTTACGCAGGTCTTTTGACTGTTCTTTTCTACCGCCTCATGGCCCAGTGTCTATCCTGCTTAGTGCATCCATGTGAGAGCTAACAAGCTCATTGACTATTTATACAGACACTAATTGTGATTTAAAAAAGCCACAAATGTGGGAAATTAACCTTTAATTGCCATTTTAACCTGTGTGTGCCACCCTCTGTGTCTGTGCCAGGGCCAAACATTCCAGGGTATGTCAACTTTTTATCATGGCGATTTGGGCGATTTCTGTTATCATTATGATTTTAAAAGGATCCAAAAAACGATGTGATAATAAATAGCTTCATATGTTTGCTATCCTTAAATAAAAAGACAGTTTTTGGCATGATCAGTCATATTTTCAATATTAATGCCAAAATTTAACAATTTCTGTTGGGGTATGCAAACTTTTGAGCACGACTGTATATCCCATAGATTTTAGACATTATAACTTTTTCTCAAACTGATCAATATAAGCTTCCTGGGTTTTTTTTTTTTTTTTTTTTTTTTTTTTACCAAAAACATGTAGCAGAATACATATTGGCCTAAATTGATGAAGAAATTAGATTTTTTAAATTTTTTTTTATTGGATGTGTTTTATAGCAGAAAGTAATAATTTTTTACATTTTTTGTCTGTGTTGACTTACTACAAAGTTACAATGTTGCAGTCTGATCACTGGGGGGGAGAGAGGAGGCTAATACTGGCCCTGATAAAAAGTTGACATACGCTGGAATGTTTGGTCTTGGCACAGACACAGAAGGTGGCACACACAGGTTAAAATGGCAATTAAAGGTTCAAAATGCTGCGGCTAGGCTGCTCGTGGATGTCCCGTACTGGATGGGTACTTATGGGTGGCACTGATGGGTACTTATGGGTGGCACTGATGACACTGATGGGTGGCATTGCTGGGCATCCCTGTTTTGTAATGTGCCACAGAGGTGCCAGTCAGTGCCCATTTATGGGCACTGCTTGGCATATTTTGGGCAAATTTTTTCACATGTGGATAGCCATGGGGGATGTACCTGGCTATTCACATGCTGGGGGCTTTCCTGGTGATCCTGGGGGCTTCCCTGGTGGTCTAGTGTGGGCATCTGAGGGGGGGACACTGATGGGCACGGATGGGAACTGATAGGTGGCACTGATGACACTGATGGGTGGCATTGCTGGGCATCCCTGTTTTGTAATGTGCCACAGAGGTGCCAGTCAGTGCCCATTTATGGGCACTGATTGGCATATTTTGGGCACATTTTTTCACATGTGGATAGCCATGGGGGATGTACCTGGCTATTCACATGCTGGGGGCTTTCCTGGTGGTCCTGGGGGCTTCCCTGGTGGTCTAGTGTGGGCATCTGAGGGGTGGCACTGATGGACACTGATGGGTGGCACTGATGACACTGATGGGTGGCATTGCTGGGCATCCCTGTTTTTTAATGTGCCACAGAGGTGCCAGTCAGTGGCCATTTATGGGCACTGATTGGCATATTTTGGGCACATTTTTTCACATGTGGATAGCCATGGGGGATGTACCTGGCTATTCACATGCTGGGGGCTTTCCTGGTGGTCCTGGGGGCTTCCCTGGTGGTCTAGTGTGGGGATCTGAGGGGGGGCTGTGCTGATAAACAATCAGAGCAGACCCCCCCTGTCAGGAGAGCCGCCGATCGGCTCTCCTCTACTCGTGTCTGTCAGACTCGAGTGAGGAAAAGTCGATCAACGGCTCTTCCTGTTTACATCGTGATCAGCTGTGATTGGACACGGCTGATTACGTGGTAAAGAGCCTCCGCAGACTGACACACTGCACCACCAATCGCCGCGATGCAAGCCCCCACGGGCACACGGCGGCTGTTATCCTGAAGGACGTCATATGACGCCCAGTCAGGATAACTGAACCACCGCCCGGCCGTCATTCTGATATAGGCCAGGTGGGATGTGGTTAAGATTATGAGAGGTCTGGCCCCAAGCTATCTCTGCTCTCGTTTTCAGAAACAAGCTCTTGTCAGGTCACTCAGATCTACCGGCAGAGATCTCCTCTACATCTCGGCGCCCAAGAAGATCCGGCGTGGTGGTCGGGCCTTCTCCCACCAGGGTACCGTACTATGAAATAGTCTCCCTGTCGAGCTCCAGGAGGCTCTGTGCTGCTTCTGGTCCCTGGGTCCTCTCTTTCCAGGATCTTTGCTATGCGCGTCGGGACCCTTTGGGGTAAGACCGCGCTATATTAAGATTCCTCTCAACTCAACTCAATACTGGTCATACATTTATAGATTTGTAATAGAAAATTTTTGTTTTAGGAATGTTTGTTTGATTTTCTAATCCTTAGTGGGGTCAAATTGACATTTATTTTCAACCACTGTGATGAGAACATTCGGAGAAGGATGGAGAATGTTACTCACACAAATTAATTTCAAACAGTGTATGTGGTTTTCATTCAGGAAAACATGTGATTTCACACACGTTTCCAACACGCAAAGGTCGGAAACTAGCCTTAGGAAATGCTTCTCACTGCCTGCGGCAGAGTGATGACATCATATCAGCCTAGGCACAGTCACTGGACTGAAGATCAAGGCCTGTTCTTCTGAAAATGAACACGGTCACTGCGACATGCCAGGAATGTATTCATGCAGACTTGTAATGTTACTGACAGGTCCACTTTAAAGCAGTTTAAAACCACAAATGTGAAATATTGCAGCTTACCAACCATTAGATGTGGTGGCTGCATTAGTTTTCTTTTTTAGGATTTTTCCCCTCTGTTTTCACCTGGTGGTCTGGCCAGTAACACAACTCCTGTTTTGGAGCCACCCCAATCTGATGTTAGATGTACCAGCAGATTTTAATGCACTAACAAGTTGAAGCTGAGCTCCAGATCAGGCTGCAGTTACACAAGCAGTTAAAGCAACAACTTTCTTTCTTTTTCCCTTCCTTCCTTCCTTCCTTCCTTCCTTTCTCTCTTCCTTCCTTCCTTTTCTCTCTTCCATCCTTCCTTCCCTTCTCTCTTCCTTTCTCTCCTCCTTCCTTCCTTTCTCTCTTCCTTCCTCTCGGCCTTCCTTCCTTCCTTTCGGTCTTTCTTCCTTCCTCTCTTCCTTTCTTCCTCTCTCTCTCTTTATTTCTCTCTTCCTTTTTTCTCTCTTTCTTCCTCTTTTTCTCTCTCCCTTTCTCTCTTCCTTCCTTCCTTCCTTCCTTCCTTCCTTCCTTCCTCTCTTCCTTCCTTCCTCCTTCCTTCCTTCCTTCCTGTCTCTCTTCCTTCTTTCCTTCCTTCCTACCTTTCTCTCTTCATTCCTCCCTCTCTTTCTTCCTTCCTTCCTTTCTCTCTCCTTTTCTCTCTTCCGTCTTACCTTTCTCGCTTCCTTCGTTCCTCTCTTTCTTCCTTCCTTTCTCTCACCTTTTCCCTCTTCCTTCCTTCCTTCCTTCCATCCTTCCTTCCTTCCTTTCTCCTTTCCTCCCTTGCTTTCTCTCTCCCATCCCTCCTTCCCTTCTCTCTTCCTTTCTCCCTCCTTCCTTTCTTTCTTCCTTCCTCTCTTTCCTCCTTCCTTCCATTTGCTCTTTCTTCCTTCCTGCCTCTCTTCTTTCCTTCCTTCCTTCCTTTCTCTCTTCATTCCTTCCTCTCTTTCTTCCTTCCTGCCTTTCTCTCTCCTTTTCTCTTTTCCTTCCTTCCTTTCTCTCTTCCTTCCTTTCTTTCTTTCCTTCTCCCTCTCTTCTTTCCTTTCTTCCTTCCTTTCTTCCTTTCTCTCTTCCTTTTTCCTTCCTTCTTTTCTCCCTTCTTTTCTCTCTTTATTCCTTTCTCTCTTCCTTCATCCCTTCCTTTCTTTCTTCCTTCCTTTCTCTCTTCCTTCTTTTCTCTCTTCCTTCCTCTCTTCCTTCCTTCCTTCCTTTCTCTCTCATTTTCTCTCTTCCTATCTTTCTCTCTTTCTTTCTTTCTTTCTTTCTTTCTTTCTTTCTTTCTTCCTTCCTCTCTTCTTTCCTTTTTTCCTTCCTTCCTTTTTCTCTGCCTATTTCCTTCCTTCCTTTCTTCCTTCCTTCCTCTCTCTCTGCCTTCATCCCTTTCACTCTTCCTTCTTTTCTCTCTTCCTTTTTTCTTTCTCCCTTCCTTCCTTCCTTCCTTCCTTCCTTCCTTCCTTCCTTTCTCTCTTCCTGCCTTCCTTTCTTCCCTTCACTCTTCCTTCCTTTCTCTCTTCTTTCCTCTCTTTCTTCCTTCTTTCTCTCTTCTTTTCTCTCTTCCTTCCTTCATTTCTCTCTTCATTTCTCCCTTCCTTCCTTCCTTCCTTTCTTTCTCTCTTCCTTCCTTTTTCTCTTCCTTATTTCCTTTCTCTCTTCTTTCATTTCTCTCTTCCTTCCTTCCTTTTGTCTTTATTTATTTCTTTCTAAGCCATCTCTCTTCCTTACTCTCTCTACTGATTATCTCTCTATCTCCCTATCCATTTATCGATCTATCCATCCATCCTATATCATATATAATTCTGTCTACTGTGTCTGTTGCTCTATCTATCTATCTATCTATCTATCTATCTATCTATCTATCTATCTGTCTATTCACTTCATTTATTTCTTTCTATAGGATGGTATGGTTTATTACAGTATAGTATTAATGTATTTTTATTGTTGTTATTGTGTCTTGGTTACTTTTATTATTGTGATATTGTGTTGTCTTCGCTGACTGTATCTTAATATTTTTCCTTTGGCATTAACAAAGTATTCTGAATCTGAATCTGATAAAGATTTTACACGAACAAATAAAAGCTGATCGTTGTAAGTCCCCCTGCCAGTGGCAAATGGTTTGTCTCATCCCTCTAACTGCTAAATTAGTAGGACAGCTTGTTCTGCTGAAAAACAACAGACATACTGGCCAGATCACCAGGTGAACATAAAGGAAAGAAAGCCTAAATAAGAAAACGAATGCAGCCATCACATCTAAGAATTGGTAAGCTGCAATATAATAAAATGTTTGCTTTTGGGTTTAATACCGCGTTAAAGTAAACTACTCCGACACGCCGGTGCTGCTGAGTGTTATATGTTCCGAAAATTGCTGACTGCCAAGTGCCCCTGTATGGCTGGAGCTCAGCCTGTCCTCTCCTACATTGTTTCCTCCGGTGAAATATGACTGCCTTAGACTTCTAACATGTTGTATTAGTTAAAACCCCCATTCGGCATAGTTAAACCATGCTGTAAGCTTTCCTTATCCTCTGTGAGCAAACAACAAAGGTCCTCCTGGAAGGCCGGCGAGGAAGCAGATCTGCGGTAATACAACCTAGGCCGGATCATTTTCCTCCGGGGCTGCCGATCCAAGGCACGACACAATGATAGAATGTTTCGGGGTCCCTGCCAAGCGCGCCGAGTCACGAGGAACGAGGGAGAAACATGCAACGGAAACTTTAAACTACGATGAATAAAAACCCGGAGAGTTTATATCAACCTGGAAAGTGTCAAGTGATTTTTTTTTTCTTTAGAGGAAAATGCTTCCTAACTTGGAATGGTAAGAGCCGAGCCAAGCAACGCCGGAACTCACCAATGCCAACGCCGAAACTCGCCAATGCCAACGCCGGAACTTACCAATGCCATCGCCGAAACTCGCCAATGCCAACGCCGGAACTCGTTAATGCCAACGCCGAAACTCGCCAATGCCAACGCCGGAACTCGCCAATGCCAACGCTGGAACTCGCCAATGCCAACGCCGGAACTCGCCAATGCCAACGCTGGAACTCGCCAATGCCAACGCCGGAACTCGCCAAAGCCAACGCTGGAACTCGCCAATGACAACGCCGGAACTCGCCAACGCCGAAACTCGCCAATGCCAATGCCGGAACTCGCCAATGCCAACGCTGGAACTCGCCAATGACAACGCCGGAACTCGCCAACGCCGAAACTCGCCAATGCAGACGCCGGAACTCGCCAACGCCGAAACTCGCCAATGCCAAAGCCGAAACTCGCCAATGCCATGCCGGAACTCGCCACCGCTGGAACTCGCCAATGACAACGCCGGAACTCGTCAACGCTGGAACTCGCCAATGACAACGCCGGAACTCGCCAATGCCAACGTCGGAACTCGGCAATGCCAACGCCGGAGCTCGCCAATGCCAACGCTGGAACTCGCCAATGCCAACGCCGGAACTCGCCAACGCCGGAACTCGCCAATGCCAACGCCGGAACTCGCCAATGCCCTCCAAAGACCACTACAGCTAGCCAATCAGACATCATTTCTTCATTCACAATTTTTAATAAATCCCATCAACAGGTTTGAGTTGGATTCGGGATTCAGACATTCTAGCTTTTCAGTTCAATTGAAAAAAAAAAAAACAAGATATTTAACCGTAATATAAAAAAATATTTTTCTTTTTTTTTTTTCTTCAGATTTTCTTTTTTTTTTTCTTCTTTTATAAAATATAGACAATGGAAACATTGTTATCATTTTTTTCATCTATTTATTATAAAAAAATATTTTTTTAATTTTGAAAACACTTTTTTTTTTTTTTTTAGATGAAAATGCTTCCTAACTTGGAATGGTAAGAGCCGAGCCAAGCAACGCCGGAACTCACCAATGCCAATGCCAAAACTCGCCAACGCCGGAACTCGCCAATGCCAACGCCGAAACTCGCCAATGCCAACGCCGGAACTCACCAATGCCATTGCCGAAACTCGCCAATGCCAGCACCGGAACTCGCCAATGCCAACGCCGAAACTCGCCAATGCCAACGCCGGAACTCGCCAATGCCATCGCCGAAACTCGCCAATGCCAACGCCGGAACTCGCCAATGCCAACGCCGGAACTCGCCAATGCCATCGCCGAAACTCGCCAATGCCAACGCCGAAACTCGCCAACGCCGAAACTCGCCAATGCCAAAGCCGGAACTCGCCAATGCCATCCAAAGACCACTACAGCTAGCCAATCAGACACCATTTCTTCATTCACAATTTTTAATAAATCCCATCAACAGGTTTGAGTTGGATTCGGGATTCAGACATTCTAGCTTTTCAGTTCAATTGAAAAAAAAAAAAAACAAGATATTTATTCGTAATGTAAAAAAATATTTTTCTTTTTTTTTTCTTCAGATTTTCTTTTTCTTTTTTTTTTCTTTTATAAAATATAGACAATGGAAAAATTGTTATCATTTTTTTCATCTATTTATTATAAAAAATATTTTTTAAATTTTGAAAGCCCTTTTTTTAAATTTAATATTTTTACATTTTTAAAGCAATTTTAAACCCAAAAGCAAACATTTATTATATTGCAGCTTACCAATTCTTATCTATAAACAAAGTGTAAAATCATGTATTCATTTCCACATTGTATTTCAATTATTTCTAGACTACTCCTATTAAAGCCGTATTTAACCACTTCAATACCGGGCACTTAGACACCTTCCTGCCCAGACCAATTTTCAGCTTTCAACGCTGTCGCACTTTGAATGACAATTGCGCGGTCATACAACACTGTACCCAAACAGAATTTTTATAATTTTGTTCTCACAAATAGAGCTTTATTTTGGTGGTATTTGATCACCTCTGCGATTTTAATTTTTTGCGCAACAAATAAAAAAAAAACGAAAATTTTGAAAGAAAAATATTTTTTCTTTGTTTCTGTTACATTTTTTTGTAAATAAGTAAGTTTTCTTCTTCAATGACGGGCACTGATGGACACCGATGAGGTGGCACCAATGAGGTGGTACTGATGAGGTGGCACTGACGGATACTGATGATGGGCACTGATGGGCACTGATAGGTGGCACTGATGGGCACTGATAGGTGGCACTGGTATGCAGCACTGATGAGCATTCATAGGTAGCACTGATGGGCACTTATAGGCGGCACTGATGGGCACTCATAGGCGGCACTGGTGGGCACTTATGGGTGGCACGGATAGGTGGCATAGATGGGCACTAATGGGCACGGATGGGCACTGATAGGTGGCACTGCTGGACACTGATGGGTGGCACTGATGACACTGATGAGTGGCATTGCTGGGCATCACTGATTTTTATTTGTACATGATGGTACCAGTCAGTGCCCATTTGTGTACTGTACTGTTTAACAATAGGGTGGTCTAGAGGGAGCTCCATGTTTTATCCATTATGAGGGGCTCCCACCATCCCTGCTCTGAATTATCGGGTCTGTACACCTGCTGTGCCCATTATGAAGGGTTCCCACCATCCCTGAACTGAGTTATTGGGTCTGTACACCTGCTGTGCCCATTACAAGGGGTTCCCACCATCCCTGAACTGAGTTCTTGGGTCTGTACATCTGCTGTGCCCATTACAAGGGGTTCCCACCATCCCTGAACTGAGTTCCCGGGTCTGTACACCTGCTGTGCCCATTATGAGGAGTTCCCACCATCCCTGAACTGAGTTCTTGGGTTTGTGCACCTGCTGTGCCCATTATGAGGAGTTCCCACCATTCCTGAACTGAGTTCTTGGGTCTGTACACCTGCTGTGCCCATTACAAGGGGTTCCCACCATTTCTGAACTGAGTTCCCGGGTTTGTACACCTGCTGTGCCCATTATGAGGAGTTCCCACCATCTCTGAACTGAGTTCCTGAGTCTGTACACCTGCTGTGCCCATTATGAGGAGTTCCCACCACCCCTGAACTGAGTTCCTGGGTCTGTACACCCGATGTGCCCATTATGAGGGGTTCCCACCATCCCTGAACTGAGTTCTTGGGTCTGTACACCCGATGTGCCCATTATGAGGGGTTCTCACCATCCCTGAACTGAGTTCTTGGGTCTGTACACCCGATGTGCCCATTATGAGGGGTTCCCACCATCCCTGAACTGAGTTCTTGGGTCTGTACACCCGATGTGCCCATTATGAGGGGTTCTCACCATCCCTGAACTGAGTTCTTGGGTCTGTACACCCGATGTGCCCATTATGAGGGGTTCCCACCATCTCTGAACTGAGTTCCCGGGTCTGTACACCTGCTGTGCCCATTATGAGGAGTTCCCACCATCCCTGAACTGAGTTCTTGGGTCTGTACATCCACCTGCTGTGCCCATTATGAGGGGTTCCCACCATCCCTGAACTGAGTTCTTGGGTCTGTACATCCACCTGCTGTGCCCATTATGAGGGGTTCCCACTGTTGAAGTATCAGAGACATATAAGAAACCAGGTATGTGCAAAGTGTTAAGGGTGCCACCCCAATGGTAGTGTAGAAGTCCAGAATGGGTAAAAAAAAAAAAAAGCAACACTGTACAACCCGCTGGTGGTATCCAATTTCTACAGATAAAAACGTTACCAACATTCTACTGAACCCAATCATTTTGAGGTCATATTATATAAGCCCTTTATGAAGGGTGTCTGAACACCTGAAATGTGTTAGATCTTGTGCAGTGCAGTGCGGTTTTGTTCACCTGTTCAGGTGCGATTTTTGCACCTAAACTGGACCCAAAATCGCACAGGAACCTTTTCAGCAACAGGCCAGTGGCCGCCCTGGACATATGTGAACCGGCTCCGTTGAAAGCTGGTCCGATTCACATGTTTTAAACCACATCCGATTCGCATATATTGGACCCCATAGACTTGCATTGATTGCTTTAGGTGGTGGAATGTGACATGCTGTTTAACTTTTGCTGCAGCCACAAGGCATAGCATCGGCATTTATATAGCCCTGAGTGGCTGTATGCCCTGGTACAGGTGGGTGGTTGTTGGGGTGGTTAAACCACGGCTCAGGCTGCTGGTTTTACCGCACACTAGCCGCATATGTAAACAATGCCTTATGCCCAGTACACGCGGTCGGAAATTCTGTCGGAAAATGTCCGATCGGACCATGTTGTCGGAAAATCCGACCGTGTGTGGGCTCCATCGGACCTGCTCTCAAATTTTCCAACAACAAAATCCGATCGGACTTTTTCCGATCGTGTGTAGAGAATTCCGACGGACAAAGTGCCACGCATGCTCAGATCAAATTACGAGACCAAAGCTATTGGCTACTAGCCTCTACGTAGTTCCGTCGTACGCAACGAACGTCACCACGTTCAGAATGATCGGATTTTCTGACAACTTTGTCCGACCGTGTGTATGCAACACCAGTGTTGGACAAAACCCGTCGGAAAAAATCTGACGGATTTTGTGGTCGGAATTTCCGACCGTGTGTACAGGGCATTAGACTATTGGTGTGGCACCCCTGTTATTTTTAAATATTTGTACTTCTTTCGGGGTCCCTCGGGTGTGCTCTGGTATACAGTATGTGAGCAGCCTCACAAGGCCCGTACTGGCCATAGGGCACACTGGGCATTTGCCCAGTGGGCCAGGGCTGCTGGGCTGTATGTCCTGGCAGGAGTGGTCTTATGGTGACTGGGTGAGCGGTGTCTGTGGTCTGGACACGGGCCGTGGTCGCCGCTCACCTACCGCTGTGCAGGCCTGCCTCTGTCTACTCTCCCGGTTCACTTGCCCCCCCCCACCCCGACAGGGCCGGTGCTACCACTAGGCAAATTAGGTAGCCGTCTAGGGTGCACTGCTGCCTAGGGGTGCCTGGCCACTGGTGTTCCTACTCTCTTCTCTCTGCAGCAAACAACTAAGTCTCAGCATCAGCAGGCAGCCGCTGCTCCATGTGCACATAGTGTCAGAGGCAGAGAACTGTGTCTGTGTCCCGACTCCCGAATGAATGAAAGCAAGCAAACATTCATTGATGGGCGCTGGTGAAGCTGCTTTTGATGGACGCTGGTGAGGCTGCATTTGATGGACGCTGGTGAGGCTGCATTTGATGGACGCAGGTGAGGCTGCATTTGATGGACGCAGGTGAGGCTGCATTTGATGGGCGCTGGTGAGGCTGCATTTGATGGAAGCAGGTGAGGCTGCATTGATGGGCGCTGGTGAGGCTGCATTTGATGGACGCTGGTGAGGCTGCATTTGATGGACGCAGGTGAGGCTGCATTTGATGGACGCAGGTGAGGCTGCATTTGATGGGCGCTGGTGAGGCTGCATTTGAATTGCGCTGGTGAGGCTGCATTTGATGGATGCTGGTTAGGCTGCATTTGAATGGCGCTCGTGAGGCTGCATTTGATGGGCGCTGGTGAGGCTGCATTTGAATGGTGCTGGTAGGCTGCATTTAATGGGCACTTCAAAAAGGTGGGGTGTACATGGGCAGGCCAAAGGGGGTGGAGCCAATGGGGGCGGCAAAATTAGGTTTCGCCTAGGGTGTCAAAAATCCTTGCACCAGCCCTGCCCACTGGCAGTGTCGTCCTGTTGGCGGGTCTGGAGGACCTGGAGGGCTGCCCTGCCGGAGGCAGAGAGGGGGGTAGTTGGAGAGGGGGGTCATCTCTGCGGGGATACACTGTGGTGGGGGGGCTGTGATTGCTGGGAGTGCTGTGGTTTGGGGAGGGCTGCACTGTGGGGGGTGCACTGTAACCATTGGGGTGCCCCTTTGCAGTGCAGTCCCCTTTGCGTTGCAGTGCGGGGGACAGGCTCTGTGTGTGCCCCGTCACCAATCCCCCCCCCCAATTCCCGGTCCCTGGAGGTGTCGGCTGCTCGGTCTGGAATGTCCGGGCCTGTTTTTCACCCCGGGCCTGAGCCTCACCGAAGCGAGTCACCATAATCAATCTTTAACACTGGATGTTAATAATAGGAGATAATAGGAGATCTATTGTGCATGAATCCTGAATAGAATTGGACACCTCAGGCTAGCAATGTGGAGAGATCCTTTAACTCCTCACAGTGAATAAGCTGTTCAGAGTTTTGTTTTTATGAACCAGTAAAATAAAATCGAAATGTAGAAAAATGAAATAAATGGTCAGTTTCTGTACTTTTTTTTTAAGCAAAGTATCTTTATTTCATTGCAAAGCATAACAGCTCAAATACCAAGTTGACTTCCCAAGTGTAATGTTACCCCCGCTTGTCTCCTCTGCGTTCACAACCTTCTGTCCAATCAGGCTTGGAGGAGAAGAATAGATGAAGTAAGACAGTTGAAAATTCAACAAATCAATGGTAATCAGAAGCCTGGTGATTTAGAATGACTGCAGGTACAGGAGCACCAAGATAGACATCGGACGGGATTTCCCGCAGGTATTCCTTAATCAGCTCCGTCAAGAAACATTAGGTCCTCCGTCTTTTAAGTCGCCGTACAAAGTTGAACTATATAGTTAACCAGTCAAACATAGCAAAAGATTTATTTTCAATTCTGCGCAGCCGGTGTTGTGATCCAAACCTGATTCCATGTTTATTAGGATACCAGAGCCAACACATTTTGGGGCTGCAAGGGTTCCACCATCTTACAATCCCCGAAACTCACTCAGCCATGACTTTATGGACCTTGCTTGGTGCACTGGTGGGCAGTCATGTTGGAACAGAAGGGGGCCATCCCCAAACTCTTCCCACAAAGTTGGGAGCATGAAATTATCCAAAATGCCTTGTTATGCAGACCCCTTAAGACAGGGATCCTCAAACTACGGCCCTCCAGCTGTTGCGGAACTACACATCCCATGAGGCATTGTAAAACTCTTACATTCACAGACATGACTAGGCATGATGGGAATTGTAGTTCTTGAACAACTGGAGGGCCGTAGTTTGAAGACCCCTGACTTAAGAGTTCCCTTCACTGGAACTAAGGGGCCAAGCCCAACCCCTGAAAAACAACCCCCCACCATAATCCCCCCTTTACCAAATGATTTGGATCAGTGCACAAAGCAAGGTCCATAAAGACCTGGATGAGCAAGTTTGGGCTGGAGGAACTTGACTGGCCTACACAGAGCCCTGACCTCAGCCTGATAGAACACCTTTGGGATGAATTAGAGCAGAGACTGCGAGCCAGGCCTTCTCGTCTAACATCAGTGCCTGACCTCACAAATGCTCTTCTGGAAGAATGGTCAAACATTCCCATAGACACCCTCCTAAACCTTGTGGACGGCCTTCCCAGAAGAGTTGAAGCTGTTATAGCTGCAAAGGGTCGGCCAACTCAATATTGAACCCTACGGACTAAAGCCTCGTACACACGATCGGACTTTCCGACAACAAAACCATGGAATTTTGTTCGAAAGGTGTTGGCTCCAACTTGTCTTGCATACACACGGTCACACAAATGTTGGCCAACAATTACGAGCGTAGTGACGTACAAGACGTACGTGATGTCTCCATTACGAATGCTAGTTTTACAAAACCGAGCGCTTCCGGCTCGTCCTTGACTCCGAGCATGTGTGTTTGTACTTTGGACTTTTGTGCAACGAACTTGTGTACACACGATCGGAAAGTCCGACAACAAACATTTGTTGGCGGAAAATTTGAGAACCTACTAGCCAACATTTGTTGGCGGAAAGTCCGACAACAAATGTCCAATGGAGCATACACATGGTTGGACTTACCGCCAACAAGCTCACATCCAACATTTGCCATTGGAAAATCCGATCGTGTTTACGCGGCATAAGACTAAGCCCCCGTACACGCGGTCGGAAATTCCGACCACAAAATCCGTCCGATTTTTTCCAATGGATTTTGTCCGAAACTGGTGTTGCATACACACGGTCGGACAAAGTTGTCGGAAAATCCGATCATTCTGAACGTGGTGACGTTTGTTGTGTACTACAGAGCTATGTAGAGGCTATTAGCCAATAGCTTTGGTTTCGTAATTTGATCTCAGAATGCGTGGCACTTTGTCCGTCGGAATTCCCTACACACAACCGGAAAAAGTACGATCGGATTTCGTTGTCGGAAAATTTGAGATCCTGCTCTCAAATTTTTTCCGTCGGAAATTCCGACAGAAAAAGTCCGCTAGAGCCCACACACGATCGGATTTTCCGACAACATAATCCGATCGGACTTTTTCCATTGGAATATCCGACCGTGTGTACGGGGCATAAGATGCCATTAAAGTTCATGTGCGTGTAAAATAGGGTTGCCACCTTTTCGGGATTCACCCGGACAGTTCGGGTTTGGAATCATGCGTCCAGGTTTCAGACTGCCTGAAACCCGGACACATTATTCAGACCGGACTATGGCTTCCAGATACATCTGGATGAGAGGTACTGACTGCCAAGGGGTGAGTGAGCTCACCATCCATCCCTGTCTGAGACTGAAGTCTCCCTCCTTCTCTCTCCTGCCTCTGAGTGAGTACACTAAGGTAAATCAGGGTTCTCAGAGCATCCCTTACATCAGAGTTCCCCTTTACACCAGAGGCCACAGTATTCCCTCTTACATCAGAGTCCTCTCCTACCATCAGAGTTCCCCCTTAAATCAGGGTTCCCAGAGCATCCCTTACATCAGAGTCGGCAGAGTCCCCCCTTACAGTGAACGGAAACTCGGCAAATTCAGATGTAAAAGGGGAACTCTGTGGACTCTGATGTAAAGGGGGGCTCTTGTTATTAACTTCATATGATCAGAAGTGTTATTTAACCACTTCAGCCCCGGACCAATTGGCAGCCAAAGGACCAGGCCCCTTTTTGCGATTCGGCACTGCGTCGATTTAACTGACAATTGCGCGGTCGTGCGACGTGGCTCCAAAACAAAATTGGCGTCCTTTTTTTCCCACAAATAGAGCTTTCTTTTGGTGGTATTTGATCGCCCCTGCGGTTTTTATTTTTTGCGCTATAAACAAAAAAAGAGCGACAATTTTGAAAAAAATGCAATATATTTTTTGCTTTTTGCTATAATAAATATCCCCAAAAAATATATAAAAAAACATTTTTTTCCTCAGTTTAGGCCGATACGTATTTTTCTACATATTTTTGGTAAAAAAAATCGCAATTAGCGATTATTGATTGGTTTGCGCAAAAGTTATAGCGTTTACAAAATAGGGGATAGTTTTATAGCATTTTTATTAATATTTTTTTTTTTTACTAGTAATGGCGGCGATCAGCGATTTCTATTGTGACTGCGACATTATGGCGGACACATCGGACATTTTTGACACATTTTTTGGACCATTGTCATTTATACAGCAATAAATGCTATTTAAATGCATTGATTCCTGTATAAATGACAGTTGTAGTGAAAGAGTTAACCACTAGGGGGAGGGGAGGGGTTATGGGCTCTGACGTGTGTTGTGTTTTTTACATTAGGGGGCGGGGCTGACGTCTGACGTCATTGATCGGCTTTCCCGATGACCGGGAACAGCCAATCAATGACAGGCAGAGTAGGAAGCGCGGGGAGAGGTTTGTTTACACAGACCTCTCCCCGTTCTTCAGCTCCGTAACCCGATCGCGGGACACCAGCGGCGATCGGGTCCGCTGGTCCCGCGGCCGGGGTCACGGAGCTCCCGACCGGGTCGCGAGCGTGCCGCTGGCGGCGCGCGCGCGACCCACGGGCAGGCATTTAAAGGGCCACGTACAGGTACGTGGTTTTGCCTAGCCGTGCCATTCTGTAGACGTATATCTACATGAGGCGGTCGGGAAGAAGCGGTTAATAGCAAAATATATGCATTGTCTATACTATAAAAAAAAATAATAATAATTGCTGTGCGCCACTAAAGTGTTCGGGTTTGACTTGAAGAAAAGGTGGCAACCCTAGTGTAAAAGCAGGTGTCCCAATACTTTTGGTAATATAGTGTATATCTAAAACAGCCTTTGGAGCAGCCTTTGGTCCCTTTTTCCCAGAAGCCTCTAAGGAATCTAAACTGCCAAAAATGGTATTATAATTTGGATCCTGCTTGAGACATCCCATATATGACATTTGGGTGAATCTAAGTTCATCCAGATTTCGGGATCAACTTTAAGGAGGAACTCAGATTGAAGGCAACTGAACGGAGGGTTAAGCAACAGTAGAATGGAGAAGGGGATGACATGGTGATCTCCCTCTTCTCATCTACTCACACAATGGTGAGCGTTATGCCTCGGCGTGCAAAATCCTAGCTATGGAAAGTCAACTCAGAAAGGAGCAGTGTTCTCAAATCAACAATTTCTACAGTTGAAAATTGCTGTCATTCAAAGGCACTTAAACAATTTTCTCGGGGTTATCAATGGTCACCGCACAAAAGGCTCGCTTTAGGCCCTTTTGCTGTGGTCACCCACTACTCAGAAAAACAGGTACATGCCTCAGAAAGGAGGACGACACGGATAATTCAATTTCACATCTAAAAGAACAGAAACATCCCAAGAATTTAATAATACTTAGAAACCGCATTTACTATGTTAAAGGTTTGAAGTGAAAATTTAGGTAAACATTTACATGAACAGCTTAATCAGTTGTGGGCACCGGGCGTAATTACACATACCCAAAAAAGTACACAGAGAATATATACACTATAATGAACATGAATTTTAATGGCATCCCAGTCTTAGTCCGTAGGGTTCAATATTGAGTTGGCCCACCCTTTGCAGACATAACAGCTTCAACTCTTCTGGGAAGGCCGTGCACAAGGTTTAGGAGTGTGTCTATGGGAATGTTTGACCATTCTTCCAGTCTCCACTCTAATTCATCCCAAAGGTGTTCTATTGGGTTGCGGTTAGGACTCTGTGCAGGCCAGTCAAATTCCTCTCATCCATGTCTTTATGGGCCTTGCTTTGCGCACTGGTGCGCAGTCATCTTGGAACATTAAGGGGCCGTCCCCAAACTGTTCCCACAAAGTTGGGAGCATGAAATTGTCCAAAATGTCTTGGTATGCTGACACCCTAAAGCCCCATACACACGGTTGGATTTTCCGACGGAAAATGTCCTATCGGACAATGTTGTCAGAAATTCCGACCGTGTGTAGGCTCCATCGGACATTTTCCAATCGGATTTTCCGACGGACAAAGTTCTATCTCCTGCTCTCAAATTTTCCAACAACAAAGTCCTATCGGACTTTTTCCGATCGTGTGTAGCGAATTCCGACGGACAAAGTGCCACGCATGCTCAGATCACATTACAAGACCAAAGCTATTGGCTACTAGCCTCTACGTAGTTCCGTCGCAGGCAACAAACGTCACCACGTTCAGAATGATCGGATTTTCCGACAACTTTGTCCGACCGTGTGTATGCAACACCAGTGTCGGACAAAATCCATCGGAAAAAATCTGATGGATTTTGTGGTCGGATTTTCCGACCGTGTGTACGGGGCATAAGAGTTCCCTTCATGGTATGTATGAGGAAAGATGGTAGGGTGTTTTGCATGCATTAAAGTAAAAATAAAAAATTACACATTCGAAATAGCTCCCAACTGTCCCTGATTTCGAGGGACTGTCCCTGATTTGGAGCAATGTCCCTCTGTCCCTCTTTCCCCTTCATTTGTCCTTCATTTTGTTTTGATCTATATAATTTATATAAAATGCACTTTTTATATTTCAGAACATGTTTCCCAGCACTAAACCTTCATCCAATTTCTAAATTGCTGCATTTGTAAATTTTAAAAGCCAATATAAAGGAATAGTCGTGGTAAAAAAAGCACTTGTGGATTTAATTTACCTTTTTCTTGGTTAATTCTACTTTAAGGGGTGTGTCCTATGCCTACATACATTTGCTAGTAGGTGTCCCTCATTCCCATCTCAAAATGTTGGGAGGTATGCATTCGAACCTCTTAAACCCGCCTAAGCTTTTTCTGATAATTTGTTGCTTACAAGTTAAAATACCAATTTTTTGCTAGTTAATTACTTAGAACCCCCAAACATTATATATATATATATATATTTAGCAAAGACACTAGAGAATAAAATGGCGATCGTTGCAATATTTTATGTCACACTGTATTTGCGTAGCGGTCTTTCAAATGCAATATTTTTCGGAAGAAATTCATGAATTAAAAAACAAACAAAAAAAAAACAATAAAGTTGTATAATGTAAAAGATGATGTTACGCCGAGTAAATAGATACCTAACATGTTACGCTTTAAAATTGCGCATGCTCGTGGCATGGCGACAAACTACGGTACATAAAAATCTCCATAGGCAACGCTTTAAAATTTTTCACAGGTTACCAGTATAGAGTTACAGAGGGGGTCTTGTGCTTGAATTATAAAACAGGGACAGATTTCAACCACAGACAATGCTCACCAAGACAAATGGGAAGGTTGAATCTCGCAATAAAAATTTGACTAAAGGTCTAACCCTTCCCCACTCTATCCGAAACTAGAGAAACAAATGCTATGGCTTTAGATACACTTTAAAACACTTTAAAACAAGGGCCATTTTTTTATTCTGGGTGGGAGATAGGCTACTTCATTAAACATCTAATCCTATTTTTGCATGTTTTTCCAACAAATAATGCTTTCCTCCTGCTTCTGAATTTGATTATTCCTCTAATATCTGACAACTCGCCAACATCTACAGAAATATCTATTAAGCAGAACATCTAAAACAGACCACTGTCATGTAGAACCAATGTATTGTTCCATCAACAAATGCAAGCGTGCTTCCTTCTTCCAGAACAATGCTCATCTTTACCCTTTCTTTCCCTGAACAGAGTTAAAGAAGTTATGCACAAAGTGGTAAATCGATCGGAAGAGGGAACTTTTGAACTTTTCAATTCACAACGGTGTTAAAGTGGTGGGACACCCTGAAAACAAAAACTTGAAAAAAATGTTAGTAACAATTTAAAATGAAAAAAAAAA
The DNA here is from genome assembly GCA_028564925.1 of Lithobates sylvaticus. Taxonomy (NCBI): domain Eukaryota; kingdom Metazoa; phylum Chordata; class Amphibia; order Anura; family Ranidae; genus Lithobates; species Lithobates sylvaticus. The sequence goes on along the minus strand of CM053034.1, from coordinate 209,199,856 downwards.
TAATATTTTTTTTTTTTTACTTACCAGAAATGGCTGTTGCTATGCAGATCGTCCTAATCTGCCTCCTCCAGCGCCGCAGTGATCTTCTCTCCTTCCGTCTTCTAGTGAATGGGGCGCGGTGTGTTGTGGGAACTGTGTCCCACAACACACCGCGTTCCCCATTCACAAATAAGACTTGCGCATGCGCAGTAGTCCGCGCGCCGACTCGCGCATGCGCAGTAGGAAACGTGAAGCCGTTTCCCTTACTGAGGATGGCGGCGCTGGATCCGGATCGCCGAGGGACAGCTCGTCCTCCACGAACGACATCGCGGGCGCCCTGGGAGGGTAAGTGTACTTATTAAAAGTCAGCAGCGACTTTTTTTTTAGCTGCTGACTTTTAAAAAAAATTTTTTTCAGGTGAAACCCCCCTTTAAGTGAACTATATAGTGGACATTCCAGTAACTTTGTAACTCTGTATGTATAAATTACTGATGAATTACCATATAGAGCAACTGTATAATTTATCTGAAAAACTCCATCTTTTATCAATAAAAAGCCATCCCTGAAACTTCAGTTAAGTGACTTTGTCTAGGCTGAGATGATGTCATTAGTCTACTACAGGCAGCAGGAAGCATTTTCCCAGTCTCCTCTCCCCCAGTGACTCTTCTCATATCTAAAATTCCACTTCTGAAAGCACTGACCATTTACATTTGCGAACCCACATTCTATCTATCTATCTATCTATCTATCTATCTATCTATCTATCTATCTATCTATCTATCTATCTATCTATCTATCTATCTATCTATCCTTTTGGCTAAGATCAAGTGTAGTATCTGTTCTTATCAGTTGCCAGAGGAGGCGCTGTGCTACTCTCGTTGGGGAGGGCCAGCAAATCCAATGGTGTCATTGCACCTGGAAGTGCGGTTTCGGTAGGGAGTGGACTATGCCGTGCTGACTGACAGATACTGGGGGCTGGCCGATGGTTGAGCCTGAGCCGTCTGGAAGGGTGCTCCTGGTGAGGATGGGTGCTGCATTGGGTCTGGCCAGAGGGTTGGGTCCCTGGCCTTCTGACCTAGATTGTGGCAGTTCTAGCTCCGGACAGTTTTTTCGGGAGAGAACACCGGCACCTCCTTTTGAGGGGAGGAGGAGTGGTTAGTACTTCCTGAATGTAATTGGGTAGGAGTGATGGGAGCGACGTTGGAGCCTGATGGTAAAAGGCTCTCACCAAGCTCTCAGAACTTCATGCCTTCCTGCCTGGGGTGGGGGCTGCTGTGGTCTGGGTTGTTGTTCATGGTTGGAATGAAAAGCCTGTGGTGAATGTGCCCCTGAAGTGGCAGTTCAGGAGTGCCGTACAATCACTGTGATTGAGGGTCACTTTGATCACTTCATCAACAAACGTTTTTTACACCTGCCTCTAGGGACGAGCCTTTTGGCTAGGACCAGAGGAATTTTTTATTCCTGGCCGAAGGGCCAGCCATTGTATTGTACAATGGTCACTTTCACTTCTTCCACTTCCTTCTCCCCCACTTTCTATTTATTTCCCCCTTGTTTGTCACTTTTTTGTATTCTTTTGTTTGGTGTGTACACGTTTAGTCACTGTGTGATGAGCAGGGTGTGGGTCCTCGGGCCTACCTTGAAAGTCTTGGAATGGGGGAGGACATGGCCTTTTGGCTTAGTTCACCCTCTCTCATGGGGTCTCCCTTCAGGGGAGCCCCACCGAGTACTCGGCAGACACTCCAGAGAAAGGGGTCCATCTGGTCTCGGCCAGATGGACCTAGTGAAGTACCTCAGTCCCTGTCTGGAGCCTAAGGCCCCGGGGGGATCAGGGTAAGGTCCTCCTAGGGAGGATAAGTGTAACACCGTTGCACGTTTTGTGTCACTCTTTATGTGTGTGCACTTTTTTTGGCACCGGGTGGAGTTTTTGGGTGTAGAGTAAAAACCGTGAATAAATATAAAGTGCGGCGCTCATAGATGTTCATAGATTGATATTGAACACGTATGGTGAATAATAAATAAAATTATTATAATATAAATTGTGGTGAAACAGTGATGAAACTCCGTATATAGGTGTCCTTTTATGAAGCAGTGATCAGCGGAGATCCTGAGGATCACCACTGATCACAGCCCATAAACAGTTTATAAACCAGAGATAATCGGGGGGAGAAGTGTTTGAACTTGTTCTCCTGCCGATTATCTCTGCACATGGAGAATCCACATAGAATGACACAGTAACGGCCAGTGTATGAAGCTGCGATCTCAGCGCTTCACTGGCGATCTGTGTCAGAATTCACCCTCCCCGATTCACCATCTCAGAGGAGGTGAAGCGGGGAGTGAAGAGAGAATCCCCGGGGGATCTGAGGAGGAAAGAGGAAGATTATTAACTTCCTTATGCCTCGTTCAGACCCCCCAACACTGTAACCATGTCCCCCTGTCATATATATGTGTATACATGTATATATATATAATGTGTATATGTATATATATATATATAATGTGTGTATATACATGTATATATGTGTGTGTGTGTATATACATGTATATATAATGTGTGTGTGTGTATACATGTATATATAATGTAGGGGGGACTCTTTATTTTATTAACATTAATCACACTGGTGTCTGTCCGTGTATTGAGCGGTGATAATCTATCACTGCTTAATAAATGGACATCTCAGTGTTTCAGTGAATTTCTGGTGCTGTAATCTCGTAAAGTCTCACGAGATTCCAGTATCAGGGGCCGTTCTCCAGTGTTAGAAGCGTTTGTAGATCACTTCACTCCTCCATGGGTGAAGCGATCTACTATGCTTCATAAACTGGCACACAGAGGAGAAAGATCTCCTCTGTGAATGCCGGAGAATGAAGCAGTGAATAGATTTCACTGCTTCATAAAAGGACACCATAATAGAGAATATTAATGGTAAATATTCATAATCAATTCAAAGTGATTATATAAAACGGTAATAAAAAATCGACAATATTACACTAAAATAGTGACATAGGTGAATACAAATTAATACAAAGTGACTTGTGCGGCTTGTCTGGAGTTTTCCATCACCAACTGGAAAGAGGCTTACCGACTCTCGTGGACTCAGTGGGCTTACGCCGTGTGAGTCAAACGTGCTGAATGGTGTTTGGACTACACCTAGATGGACAGCTATTCCAGGAAGTGAAGACCACGGACAAATGGAGACACTGGACGCTCAATGGAAACCCAAGGTGAGGGTGGTGGAAAGGTATATAGTGTAGTTCATCCCCAGCAGTATTACCGGCAAAAAAGGAATGAGGCCATATAGTGTGATACCGTATAGGCTGATAAAATTTATTTAAAAAAGCAAATGCCACTGCTGCCAATTCTTTCCATACATGCTTGAATTCTCTGTATACATGTGAGTACCCATTTGCTTTTTTAAATAAATTTTATATAATATATATAGTATATAATAGAGAATATTAATGGTAAATATTCATAATCACTTTGAATTGATTATGAATATTTACCATTAATATTCTCTATTATATACAGAGTTTCATCACTGTTTCACCACAATTTATATTATAATAATTTTATTTATTATCCACCATACGTGTTCAATATCAATCTATGAACATCTATGAGCGCCGCACTTTATATTTATTCACGGTTTTTACTCTACACAATTTTTGTTGTGCAGGCTTCTATACTCACCATTGTTAGATGTGCGGTTTCCCATCTTTTCGTTGGAGTTTTTGGGTGTGTCTCACATGCCAATGGCTTTTCAAACAAAAAAAATCTATCTATCTATCTATCTATCTATCTATCTATCTATCTATCTATCTATCTATCTATTTAGCTCTGTCTATTTTAGTTTGCCTATAAATCTATTTGTAGATTTATACAATTTATACAATTTTATAATAATCCTGTATAATAATATCTGTCTTTTTACCTCTATCTATCTATCTATCTATCTTCTATCTATTTAATCATATTCCTGTCCTATCCAGTCCAATCCTTTCCTATCTTATCCCATCCTGTTCTTTCTATGTATTTATCTATCCATCCTCCCATCCATCATTTATCTACTATTCTATATCTGATCTATTTATCTATCTATCTATCTATCTATCAATCTATCTATCTATCTATCTATCTATCTATCTATCTATCTATCTATCTATCTATCTATCTATCTATCTATCTATCTATCTATCTAATATCTATCTATATATTTATCAATGTATCCGTTTGGTGCTATCTATTTTAGTCTGTTTATAAAGCTGTAGATTATCAATTTAATAATATTATCTATCTGTCTCTTTACCTCTTTATTTTATTGTTCTATCTTTCTGCCTGTTTGTTTATGTATTGTAAATATAGAACCTCTATACCCCTGGAGGAATAAAAAGAGGGAGTTAAATCTACCATCTATCACATAGATTCCTATTATAGTATATATTGTTATTATTATTATTTGTGTAGATTTGTAAAACCAACCTCAATGGAAAAATAATTCTATGGTGGCAGATGGCAGCATACTGTTGGCATACATCTTTGTGGAGCCTTTTTTTTCGGGCGGTACCCATAATCCTCATCTTTGAAGTCGGATATGTTTGGTCCATGTTTCTACAGACAGGGAATTCAGAGAGAGATCAATGCCACTGAGTCGTCTTATACAGAATAAATGGGGCAATTTCATGGGGCCCAAAATTAATTAACGTGGTCTGATAAGGGGAAAAAGTGCATTTCACACTCACAAGACGCATCATGGTTTTCATCCTTTCAGACAGGGCGATGATCTATTCGCCATTAAATATTTGTGTGGCGTTGGATATTATAGCGCCCCGATGGAGCAGAAGTGACTTTTTTTTATTAGCTATTGTTGTGTAAATCTTATAAGCCTCTTATTCGTTTTAGTTGCCGATGCTGGGCCCATAGCCCATTGTGGAATTTGTTGGTGATTAAAATAATTGGGGCAAAGGCTGTACAAATGGGTGGCATCATCTCAGTGTACATAGGACAATATGGTTTAAATATAGCAGCTGGAACAAACATAGGTAAAATATTACCTACGTATTACATAAGTATTACATACAGTGCTGTGAAAAATGATTTGCCCCTTCCTGATATAATTTTTTTTTGTATATTTGGCACTCTTATGCCCCGTACACACGAAAATTGTGGTGGAAATTCCGACCACAAAATCCGTCGGATTTTTTCCAATGGATCTTGTCCGACACTGGTGTTGCATACACACAGTCGGACAAAGTTGTCAGAAACTCCGATCATCCTGAACGTGGTGACGTTCGTTGCGTACGACGGGATGTAGAGGCTAGTAGCCAATAGCTTTGGTCTTGTAATGTGATCTGAGCATGCGTGGCACTTTGTCCGTCGGAATTCGCTACACACGATCGGAAAAAGTCCGATAGGACTTTGTTGTCGGAAAATTTGAGAGCAGGATTTCAAACTTTTTCCGTCGGAAATTCTGACGGAAAAAGTCCGATGGAGCCCACACACGGTAGGAATTTCCGACAACATGGTCCGATTGGACATTTTCCGTCGAAAAATCTGACCGTGTGTACGGGGCATCAGGCCTCATGTACATTGCTGCTCCTAAACGGACGTTTAGGAGCAGTTGGTCATTTTTTTCAACTGCCCCTGAACTCTCCTCTATGTTATCTTATCGGTACATGTACACAGGGTCGTTTACAGTCGTTTTTGGGCAGTTGAGTTTAGAGGCTTTTTTTGGAACGCCAAAAAAATGGGTTCAGAAGCTGAGTTTAAAGGCATTACAAGCGCCAAACGCTTCTAAACGCAGCTAAACTCGGTAAATCGCATTTAACCACGTTGCGTTTACAGGCGTTTTTCATTTTTGGCTATTTGAAAAAAAAATTTTTTAAAACACTTCTAAATGCAAAAAGCAGCATTTAAATGCGGCTTTTGCCATTGAATACATTCCTGGTCTAGTTCCCTTTGCAGTTTTTGCATTGGACCACATAGAAGCAGCAACAGCCTGAGAAGATCATCATCATTCTTGTACCTGCTCCTGTCAGGAGGCTTCCAGTGTTAGACGGAATGCATTGTGCAATCTAGCAGATCTTGGCTCTGACTTATATTTCTGCCTCTATCTCTCTCAATCTGAGTGCTGCCATATAGAGGATTAAAGGAGGCTGACATGAAGACAGAATCGGGTACTTTTGGCAGCTGTCTGTAGCAGCATAATCTAGGCTTTTTGAATGCATAACTGAATATTAATAACGTTTTGTCTAAAGTTTTGCTTTAGGTCTTAGGAACAATTGTTGAGGCCTATTCACTAATACATGTTCATTTTCTGTACCTGTGAATGCATGCAGTATTGTATATCAATGTGAAGTGTCCTTCGCGCTACTGATCAAAATGTAAAAGTGTATACAACGCTAGATGAATAAATAAGTGTCAACTTCCCACAATAAATAAAAAAAAAATTGGTAAAAACCAATAAAAGTGTTTAAATTAATATAAATAAATCCGTCTATCTTATAATAAATACCTGCTGCAAAACCTAGTAGTGTACACAGCCCACCAAATAAGTAAATAACGTAAAAGTGATTTTGCGCATAAGTAAAACAATAAAGTGATATCGATCAAAATAACATTAATAGTACAAATAGAAACAACAATGATCAACGTGATGACCGTAAGTGAAGTGTCTCACGTGAGAAAATAAATACTATAGATAAAAGTGAAAATAAGGCAGTGTCCAATGGTGTAATAAATATAATAAAACCAAATATGGTGGATATAACCAAATGGATATATAAGTCCGTGCCAGAGAATAATAATATAATCCCGGACAATATAGCAAAACAGTCTCTATAAGGATGGGTGATTAAAATGTTCTGGATGGCATTCTTCTAGTAGTGATCCCTAGGGAATGAGAAATGCTGAACAGATGCAATCCTAAGATGTGCTCCCAGAACTCTCACCTCAATAATTATTTAAATACTGCAAGTATATCCACACTTCCTGGATTGGTTATCTCCTCCACTGCTCCTCTACCTCTTATGGATGCCTCCTTGCGGTGAAATGTGCTCCTAGACTGCCAGGACCTGGTGGTCTATAACGCTGCTAAAGCTCACCGAAAAAAGAGGGGGATGGAGAGCAAGAGGACTACCATAGTGTAGTAATTTAAATAAAGTTGAAAATGTATTAATAAAAAGAGATTGCGCCCTTACACAGTAAAAAATTAAACAAGCAAAGAATCAAATGGCGATCAAACACCAGTCTCACTGCACTTCCGGTATTGCGCATTTGATTCCGACTTTTAAACCACTCCCTGCGCGTTACGTCACACGGGACTTCTTCAGGGGAAGTAGCTACAATCTATGTTTTTTTTTTGTTTTTTGGGGAATGGTAAACTTTAAGCCCTGGACACAGATCTGAAAATAGACAGCTGGACTCCTTATCACCAACTTCCTCCTGGCTCTCTTAAATGAGCTTCCTCCGATCTGCAAATAGCCACCCCAGCTAAGCCTAGCTGGGACCTCAGTGTCTTCCTCAAGGCTTCCTCTGGGATCCTACACCAGGGTAAGAGAGTTAGGAAGATGTAGACTCACACCACCATAGGACAGCTGGGCTCCTTCCCACCAACTTCGTCCAGGCTCTCTTCAATGAGCTTCCTTCAGACCCAACTTGATCCCTGGACACAGATCTGCAAATAGCCCCCCCAGCTAAGCCTAGCTGGGACCTCAGTGTCTTCCTCAAGGCTTCCTCTAGGATCCTACACCAGAGTAGGAGAGTTAGGGAGATGTAGACTCACACCACTACAGGACAGCTGGACTTCTTCCCACCAACTTCCTCTTGGCTTTCCTCAATGAGCTTCCTCCAGTCCCAACTTGATCCCTGAACACCGATCTGAAAATGGCTACCGGGCTAAGTCTAGCTGGGACTTCAGTGTCTTTCTCAAGGCTTCTTCTAGGATCTAGTAGAGTTTGGGAGATGTAGACTCACACCACTATATGACAGCTGGACTCCTTCCCACAAACTTCCTTCAGACTCTCTTCAGTGAGCTTCCTCCAGACCCAACTTGAGCGCTGGGCACAGATCTGAAAATAGCCACCCCAGTTAAGCTTAGCTGGGACCTCAGTGTCTTCCTTGAGGATCCGACACCAGGGTAGGAGAGCTAGGGAGATGTAGACTCACACCACCATAGGACAGCTGGACTCCTTATCACCAACTTCCTCCTGGCTCTCTTCAATTAGCTTCCTCCAGACCCAACTTGATCCCTGGACACGTATCTGCAAATAGCCACCCCAGCTAAGCCTAGCTGGGACCTCAGTGTCTTCCTCAAGGCTTCCTCTGGGATCCTACACCAGGGTAAGAGAGTTAGGGAGATGTAGACTCACACCACCATAGGATAGCTGGACTCCTTCCTACCAACTTCTTCCAGGCTCTCCTCAATGACCTTCCTCAAGACCCAACTTGATGCCTTGATTCCCGCCCAGCTAAGCCTGTGAAACACTGACCAGTCCTAGATAATCAACCCCTGCTCCACTGATTACAGGGGAGCCAAACTAAATTTACCTAGCAGTCTGTTCCAATCTCGGACTGTGCTACATAACTATAAGGGCACTCTTAACTTCCTCTTTCCTTTTTTGTTGGACCCCCTGAGCTGCCGCAGAGACCTTTGACCAGTCCATTTGGGGACTGAACCCCTCAGACCTTCATGGGCCACCACATCCTAAATCTCATGTCTCTAAATTGCTCCCCTGAGTTGTCACAGGCTCTCCCAATGGAGACTAGAAGCGACCATGCCCACTAATGTTGCACAGGAAGGGTCCAATGTTGACACCATCAGGAGGACAGTCCAAAGCAACGATGTGCTGGAGCAAGTGCATGTGGGCAGGAAGTAGTTGAAAAGGGCTGCAGGAGATCTGAGACTAAAAGAGGATGAAATAGGGTTTAAAAAAAGGATGAAAATAAAACATGGTGATATTATATGATATGCATTGCTTAGGAAAACGAATTCATCCAGCTAGGGCCTAATGCATTAGGAGCACTGAGAATCCTTACCATGCAGCAGAAGGAGTGAGACTACTCTTGGTTTTGCAGGAGGAGTAAGACGGACATTCTGTAAAAACAGAGAACTCCAACAAAGAAGCCTCAGGCACTAAAGTCTCAGAAAAATATCCAGGAACCCTATGGAAGGTCTGGGGCAACAGCATCCACCCCTAAGAGAAATTTTGATTTTTAGTGGAGCGATCCTTTAATTCTCGGTGAGCGGTTTATTGCTGGGGATGGTCAGCTCCGTCCCAGAGCTACTGAACATATTCTTATTCCTATGACGCACCCCAGGTCCATTCTTCCCCTCTCTGGCTTTTAAAAGGCAGTTAAACAAGTAAAGATGGAATTTTTTTTCCGTTAGCCAAATATAAATGAGTTTGTAGGGACGGGTCCCCTCTGCAGACACCCATCCTGCGGTCCCACATCACAGGCTTCCCCGCCACAGAAACCTGATCTGCACCATTTGGATCTGTTTTATGCCAATTGCTCCAAGCTGTTTTTCTTTAGAAATCTCCCCGGTTTAGGTGAAGGCCCCAAGAAGGCAGCGCAGGTCAGAGCCGCGTGACGAGCAGACTTGGCCACTTGTCCTTCCCTCGCTGACTAAGGTAGGCCGAATGTTCCGTGAGCGGATGGGGGAGATATTGCTGCAGGCCAAGCTGGGCCGAGTCCAGAGACTCAAGAATACTTCTAATTCCATCCTGGCTCCTACATAGATTTCATCACTTCTATATGGATGGAGGACAGGGGACTTCTCATTCATTATAGGGCGCCTATCCATCTATCTATATCTCTATATCTTTCTATCTATATATCTATCTATCTATCTATCTATCTATCTTTCTATTGTATCTATTTACCCATCTATCTATCTATATATCTATCTATATATCTATCTATCTATCTCTCTATCTATCTATCTATCTCAATCTATCTATCTATCTATCTATCTTTCTATCTATCTATCTATCTATCTATCTATCTATCTATCAATCTCTATCTATCTATCTACCAATCTATCTATGGTATCTATCCTATATCTATTTCAATCAATCTATCTTTCTATCTTAAAATCTATTTATACATCTACTTGTCATCTATCTCTCTACTGTATCTATCTATGTACCTATCTATCTAGCCATCTATTTATTCATCTATGTATCCGCCTGATTTATAAATCTGTCTGTCTATCTATCTATCCATCTACTTGTCCTCTATCTACGGTATCTATATATCTATCTTTCTATTTTATCTATCCTATATCTATCTCTATATCCATCTACTCGTTATCTATCTTTCTATGTACTTGTCCTATATCTATCTATCTATTTATCCATCTACTTCCTATCTATCTATCTATCTATATTTCTATTGTATCTATCCTATATCTATCTAGCTATCTATCTAGCTATCTATTGATCTATATATATATATCTTTCTATTGTATCTATCTATCTATCCATCTACTTGTCCTATATCTAGCTATTTATCTATCTATCTATATTTTTTTCTATTGTATCTATCCTATATCTATCTATACATCTACGTGTCCTATATCTATCTAGCTATCTCTATCTCTCTACGGCATCTATCTCTCTATCTTTCTATTGTATCTATCCTATATCAATCTATCCATCTACTTGTTATCTATCTATCTATCTATGTATCTATCTATTGTATCTATTCTATATCTATCTATATATTTATCTACTCGTTATCTATCTATCTATCACTATCTATCTATTTATCTATCTATATATATATATCTATCTTTCTATTGTATCTATCCTATATCTATCTATTTATCCATCTACTCGTTATCTATCTATTTATCTATCTATCGATCTATCTATCTATCTCTCTATTGTATCTAACCTATATCTATCTATTTATCCATCTACTCGTTATCTATCGATTTATCTATCTATCTATCTATCGATCTATCTATCTATCTATCTATCTATCTATCTATCTATCTATCTCTCTATCTATCTATCTATATCTATCTATTTATCCATCTACTCGTTATCTATCTATCTATTTATCTATCTATCGATCTATTTATCCATCTCTCTCTCTCTCTATCTCTCTCTCTCTCTCTATCTCTCTCTATAAATAAATATATATATATATATATATATATATATATATATCTATCTATCTATCGTTATCTATCTATCTATCTATCTATATATCTCTCTATTGTATCTATCCTAAATCTATCTACCTAAATATCTATCTATTTCAATCAATTTATCTTTCTATCTTAAAATCTATTTTTCCATCTACTTGTCATCAATGTATCTATCTATATATCTATTCTATCTATCTATCTATCTATCTATCTATCTATCTATCTATCTATCTATCTATCTATCCATCTCGCTCTCACTCTCTTCTCTTCTTTCCACCTGCCTATTTAAATTTTTGTCCAACAATCTATCTATTCATCTCTCTCATTGATCAATGTATATCCAATCTGTCACCAATATCTGCTCTCTGTCAGATGAAGTCACATCTCTTTCAGTTGCTGTGGGATCTGGAGGATCAGATCTTTAGATGAATGGTTTCTCCTCTGATTTCTCAGAGTTTCATTAACACTTAGAACCTGTCAGACTCCGACACTCGCAAAACCCCAAACTCAGCATCTCACATCCTCTTCTGTCTGTCTTTGTTACTACTACTGACATTATACAGAAGATCCATTACTGAGATTATACAGGGGATCCTTTACTTTACACAATTTTTATTTTTATTTTTAGTGGGTAAAAATAGTATTTATTATCAGGTTTATTTACACAAAACAATGATCGTTTTTTTTGTTTGTTTTTTATACTTTTTTATTTGTCAAATTGGTTTGCTGTTTTATCATGTTTTATTCTTTGTGCTTTTGCTGTTCATCTAGAAAATATTCCGGCACCAAATAGAAGTTTAATATAGCATACCTTTAAAATAATTTGAAATAAACTCTTTCAACTGCTCATTAAAGGATTGCAATAGCACTCAATTAACTTAATGAATAAAATGGGTTTTTTTTTTTTTTTTTTTATAAAAGACCACAAAAAATAGAATTAGAATTAGAGCATATGTAAAACAGTTTAAAAGTCTATTTTGATATATTTTTTTGGAAACCTTCATATAAGCCCAACTTTGACAAAATATATGTGTTTGCAGATTGTATATTATTAAATATGATTTATTCGTAGACTATATGTTTAGATTGTAAAGCGCTACACAAACAGTTGGCGTTCTAAAAATCAAGTATAATAAAAATATTAATAATCAATCTTTCACAAATAAGAAAATTGTAATAATATTTATGGTGGAGAACATTAAAATTTTAATTTAATGTAACCACATATTACTTCTACTAATACTGATAATAATAATGACTACTTATTACTTTTATAATATTTCAATTGTAACATTATTAAATATAATATCTAATGTTTTAATAAAAAAATTAAAATAAACAAAAATGATTACTGTTTAAAATTGTCATTGCTTGTTATACATTTATTTAAATCAAGATGTGTGGACTGATGTACTAGTATATCAATATTCGCAGGTTCACATTTAGGTGGTTACAGTTTAATAAATTGTCTCTTTTTTTTTTTCTTACTGAAAATGTTTGTGAATTATTATTATTTTTTTATTTATTTAGACTTGCATTTGTTAAATATTTAGCCAAATGTCCATACAATTTTGAGTACCCTCAGAAGTTACTAGGTCATCCTGACAGTACATCTATACCTTTTTTTTTTTTTTAAATCAATACATTTTTATTTTATCAATTAAGAACATAACAATTAAAGTTGCTGCATATATAACACAACATTTGTAGTACAATAAACTGTTAAGGCGTATAGTAAAGAATTTGTTCTAGCCTTGATGACCTAGTCCAGCCTACCCCTAATGGGTTCACATCTATACCATTTTAACTAGTAAACATAAATAAACATATAAAAAAAATTATATAAATAATAACATAACTAAAAAAAAAAAAATCCCAAAAATGTAATAAAGTCTCTAAAAACCTGTGTTATTCTGTAAGAGGTATGGAGCAAGAGTGACATGAGAACGTCCAGTACATGGGTGAGGGACTGCTAAGCTATTGTAATTTTTCAGATTGCGCGGCTGCCAAAAATGGTCTGGCGATGGTTATATTCTTGGCGAATAACAAAAAAGGAAGCAATAATTCTCTTGAAGTAACAGCTAAATTCTGCGGCAACCGAGGGAAATCCTAAACTCTTTCTTGTGCCCTAGTAATAGGATTTCTTAATTGATCTAGAAGTAAATTTATGGCCAGAAGGAATACGCTTTTAAAAACGACTTATTTAAAAAAAAAAAAAAAAAATTTGGGCTTCATTATTAAAGTGTCCGAGAATGGGAAGTGCCTGGTAGAAACGAGTCAGGTTCAGACTTATTTTTAAACTGTCGTTTTTCATCAGGAGCTTCAAAATGATGGCTTTGCTATGAAGCAACACAGACGGTTCAAGAGTAAATATACAGGAGAGGCTTTAGAAACACAATCCATCACTGAGTGCTAGAATTTATACAATGCAGAAAATCCTTCATTTAGACACTTGCGATAAAATAAAATAAAAAATATGGGAATATAATAGAAAATCAAATCTATTGGCCTTGCAAGTAAAATATATATATATATATATATATATATATATATATATATATATATATATATATATATATATATATACATATATATACATACAGGGGGTCCCCGACTTACGAACACCCGACCTACGAACAACCCCTACTTACGAACGGGGTGCTGCGGGGACCCTCCGCCATTTTCCGGTGGTTTTCGGCGTCTGTCGGCCGTTCTGCGCATGCGCGGCCATACGGAGCGTCGAAAAATGCCGGAAATGTCCGTAATTTGCCGCGCATGCGCAGAACGGCAACAGACGGAACATCGGAAATGTCCGGAAATCTCCGTATTTGTCGGTCTGCGCATGCGCGCCGACTTACGAACATTTCCGAGTTCCGTACACGGGGCCAGTCCCTAACGAGTTCGTAACTCGGGGACCCCCTGTATATATATATATATATATATATTTATATATATATATCTATATATATATATATATATATATATATATATATATGCATATATATGTATATATATATACACACACACACACACACATATATATATATATATATATATATATATATATATATATATATATATATATATGTGTGTGTATATATATATATATAGATATATATATATATATATATATATATATATATATATATATATATATATATATAATATATATATATATATATACATATATATACATATATATATATACATACATATATATATATATAAATATGTGTGTGTAATGTAAGGCCTCATGCACACGAGACGCTGTTAAACGCACGTTCAGAGGCAGTTGGACACTTTTTTCAACTGCCCCTGAACGCATGCAAAGTTATCCTATGTGTCCATGTACACAGTCTCGTTTTTTCCCGTTTTTATGCAGCTGCGTTTAACCTCGTTTTTCCAGAAAAAAAAATGCGTTCGGACACTTTTCAGATGCAAAAACGCAGCTAAACGCGGCTAAACGCAGGCGTTTATAAGCCTTTTTAAAGAGCCCAATTTTTTGGAGCAGAAAACTCAGAAATATGATGGTAAACCATAAAAAATACTAGAAAAATTGGTTTAAAATGTCGTAATTAGTTTAGAGTTCATAGAGCATATATACTCACTAATGCATACATGTTTGTGAAATGCATACATGTTTGTGAAATATCCAACGGACATTCGCTGTGCCATCAACGGATGGGTCCAATATCGACAAGCTCTGATTCTGGACCTCTAATGCAAATTTGCGACGACATTGCTGCTGCATCAAGAGCAACATCAGGAGCATTTCCTGACATATATTCAATATGGGATCCATTAAAAAAAAAAAAAAAAACACAGAAAGAGAGGCAAATGCAAGTTCACAACGGCTCTCTCTGCTGCTCACTCTGATCAAAATGGCATAAATAGTTAATAATACATGCTTTCTGAGCTTGGGGAGGGTCTATATGATGTTATCTTTACAAATGCTTATAGACGCAAACGCGTCTAAACGCGTCTAAACGCGGCATGAAAACACAGCAAAACGCGCGTTTTTAAATGCAGGTTTCTGCTTTTTAAAACACGCGTTCAGCAGAGTTTGCATCTGCGTCTCGTGTGCATGGGGCCTTATAGCCTAGAATGATGTTTGCTTTCATTTTACAAACTACTAGAGTAAAAAATTGGTTGATGCAAATACAACAGGTGTTTAGATGGTTGTTTTCACTCTTCCGTATTGCAAACTATTATCATAACACTAGTAGAGTATTGTACTGTGTTAGCCAACTATTAATGCAGGAAGTCTGGAGTTTAAGTGACCCCCTTTATTGGCTGAAAGCGGTTGTATACCCGCAGGACAAAAAAATAAAAAATTACAAAAAATAAAAAAACCTGTAAGGCAAAGGCATAATGAGCTAGTATGCAGCGCATACTAGCTCATTATGTAATACTTACCTTAGAATGAGGCATCGGTATCTAACCCGGTCTACGCCGAGCAAGCTCACATTTTGCCCTCTGTGTTTCTTCTGGGTTCGTTGCTCCAGGGCTGTGAGTGGCCGGACCCCCGATGACGTCGCTCCTGCGCATGCGGGCAGGAGTTTTTTTCCCGGCAACGTCCGGGTCTTCAGCCGGGCTTTCACAGCGCATGCGCCGCTGACGTCAGCGGCTGTATGCAAAGTGAATATCTCTTAAACCGTACAGGTTTCAGGAGATATTCATTTTACCTACAGGTAAGCCTTATTATAGGCCTTATTATAGGCTTACCTGTAGGTAAAAGTTCATAATTTTGTATACAACCGCTTTAAGGTATTTAAGTTGCAAGGTTTGAATGGGGTTGATTTACTAAAACTGTGTGCAAAATCTGGTGCAGCTGTGCATGGTAGCCAATCAGCTTCTAACTTCAGCTTGTTCAACTAAAGTGGTGTTGCCACCAAAAAAAAAAAAAAAATTGGCTTAAAAATCATAAAAAAATGTAAAAAAAAATAATTGGAAAAAATAAAAATGTTTACTCACCTCTAAATGCCTGTTGCTAGGGGGTCCCTCGTAGTCTACCACCTTCAGTGCCCGGCAACTGACGTCACTTCTCCTAGGCGCCGCACAGTCATCTGGGACCTGTCACGTGTCCCAGATGATTGAGCGTCGAATCACGGCGCCGTGGGTGCATGCGCAGTGGGTGCCCGGCTGTGAAGCCACAGCCGGGTGCCCACATTAAGAATGCCGGCGCCGCGAGCGGAGCGGGGAACGAGGGGGTGTCTCGTTCCCTCGCATCGCTGGACCCTGGGACAGGTAAGTGTCCGATTATTAAAAGGCAGCAGCGGCAGTATTTGTAGCTGCTGACTTTTAATTTTTTTCTTTTTGTGGGCACTCCTCTTAAGCTTTGACAAAAAAAAAAAAGGTGGAAGCTGATTGGTTTCTATGCAGAGCTGCAGCAGATTTTGCACTCTCCAGTTTTAGTAAATAAGCCCCAGGATGCCTTAGATCCTTTCTTTGGGATTTATGGTGCAGCTCTGCATAGAAACCGATCAGCTTCCACATTTTTTTGCCAAAGCCTAATTGAAGAAGCTGAAGTTTGAAGCTGATTGGCCACCATGCAGAGCTGCACCAGATTTTGCACTCTCCAGTTTTAGTAAATAAACCCCACTGCGTTTCAGTAAATATCATTTGGTTAGTATTTTAAAGACTAAAGGTTGGGACTAATGCTGACGATACAATTTTCTATCAGTTTCAACAATCTTCCAAATCCAAAAACAACCGGGCGGATGAAGGCAATAATATTTCTGCCAAGAGACGACTTAGAGCTAATCACTCGTAACCCAAACCATTAATGTTTTTAGTAAAGTGATCCTTAATATGGACTAATGTCAGCAGAGAAATCGGTCTGTGGAACTGGAAATTTTTGTTGTATGACATGATGGGAAATGCGTTAGAGAGCTTCCTGCGCCTTTGATGTACCATAGTTTCAAATTTTGTTTAGGATCACTGAGTGCGGGTTTTGGGAACATTACACAAGGGATCTGCCACAAGAGAGGCGATGGCTGTCTGAGGTCAGCACTTCCTGTTGCAATCTGACAACACAAAGCCAATGCTTTGCATTTACCAGCAGCGTTGTCACCCTGCCCATACAAGCTCCATCTGTTGACTGTTGGGCCGGCAAGATTTAAGCTGGCAATACATGGATCTAAATTTGGACAGTTCAGCAAGGACCAGACGAATTTCGATCCATGTGGACTGGGAGGTTGTGCAGAAGTCAATCAACTTCTGTACTTACACCTGTTGGATTTTCTCCACTCGATCATGTTGTAATGTGTTGGCCGATTTATGTGGGATTTTATATTATTATTATATATATGTAATGTATTACACACACAGTATAAGACTGACCAGGCCAGATTTCAGTTGACATTGTTATTTGTTAACCTAATTACACATATCAAAGGGGAAGTGGCCAAGCAAGAATTACTCCACATATCAAAGGGGAACAGATAATGATTCTGGGCTATGTTGATGTTAATATGCAAGAATATAGATTGGAGATTCAAGTCTATTCTACACCTCAAAAGGGTGTTCAGGTGGCATCTCTTAATCTAATCAGTAGTCACACATATCAAAGGGGACTTGTTAATGTTAATATGCAAGAATGCCGATTAGGGCAGTTTACAGCTGTTCACAGCTTGGGGTGATCTCCTGTCACTCTGAATGACAGGAGCAGATCAAAGCATTTAATGGAAACGGCCAATCAAATTGCTCAGCCATTCAGTGTGTGTGGGGGATATAACAGGACATTCAATCTGCAGAGAAGTGTGTGTTCTTATGAAGGCACCAAAAGTCACATGGTTTCATGGGGCTCTAGAAAGTTACTAACACTATCATGATTATACCCTGTTGGATTTTGTCATCTATAACGAGACTGTTCTGTTTTGGAAGCCAATAAAATCTCTCTCTGGAGAATTGGGTTTGCTGCGGGAACAATACTTATTAATAACTACATACCATCTACGAACTATATATTAGATCACTACAGATCAGCACTGCAGCCTATAGCCTGCAACGCCGATCGAGTGTATTTCGACCACGGGGAAACACTATAGCTTAGCAGTTAGGATTCCCCAATCCAGACACTAGAGGTAAATATGTATACTTTCTGTTAAAAAAATGAATAAATATATATATATATATATACAGGCATACCCCACATTTAAGTACACAATGGGGTTTATTTACTAAAGCTGGAAAGTGCAAAATCAGGCTCACTTCTGCATAGAAACCAATGAGCTTCTAACCCTGGCTTGTTCAATTAAGCTTTGGTCATAAAACTTGGAAGCTGATTGGTTTCTATGTGAGCCTGATTTCGCACTTTACAGCTTTAGTAAATAAACCCCATTGTGTACTTAAAAGTGGGGTATGTCTGTATATATATATATATATAACCCCAATTCAAAAAAAGTTGTCAGGCTGTGTAAAATGAATTAGTTGCAATTCTACACAGCGTCCCAACTTTTTTGGAGTAGGGGTTGTTTTTATATATATATATATATATTTATAATATATATTATATATATATATATATGTATATACAAATATACATATACATATATATATATATGTATATATGTATATATATATATATAAATATATATATATATATATAGTATATATATATATATAAAATAAATATGTCTTAACCCCTTCCTGCCCGTGCTATGGCCAAATACGCCTACAGTGTGGGCATCTATTGACATCCTCCCATGATCGCACTGCCCACACGGTCCCAGGGCAGCGCTTTCTGTGATTGCTGAGTCCTTGAGACTCAGCTGATCACAGGTTGAGGTAAAGGGCCAATCACAGTGGTCCTTAACCACGTGATCAGCTGTGTCCAATGACAGCTGTTCACGGATGTAAACACACGCTGGTTTTCTTTCCTCACCCTGACAGCTTGAGGAGGTAAAAGAAGAGAGACGATAACCGGTTTGTGTTAAAGGGACATCAGCACTGATTATCAGTGTCCTGATTATCAGGGCAGTCCCAACAGCGCTCATCAGTGCTGCCAATCATTTGCCAGCGTGCCCATGAGTGCTGCCAATCAGTTCCCATCAGTGCCTCCTTATCAGTGTCATTTATCAGTGCTGCCTATAAGTGCCCATCAGTGCCACATATCAGTGCCACCTATCAGTGCCGCTTATTAGTGCTGTCTATTAGTGCCCTTCAGTGCCAACTATCAGAGCCCATCAGTGCCACCTATCAGTGCCCATCATTGCTGCCTATCATTGCAGCCTCATCAGTGCCACCTATCAGTGCCTCATCGTCAGTGCCCACCAGAGCCTTTTCATCAATGCCCACCTATCAGTGCCCATCAGTGTAGCCTATCAGTGCCTATCAGTGCCACCTATCAGTCCCCTTCAGTGCTGACTATCAGAGCCCATCAGTGCCACCTATCAGTGCCCACCAGAGCCTCTTCACCTATGCCACCTACCAGTGTCCATCAGTGCTGTCTCATCAGTGCCCATCAGTGAAGGAGAGAAATTACTTGTTCGCCAAATTTTATAACCAACTATGGAATTTTTTTTTTTTTCAAGATGTTCGGTGTTTTTTCAATTGTTTAGCAAAAAATAAAAACCCCAGTGGTGATTAAATACCACCAAAATAAAGCTCTATATGTGTGAAAAAAATGATAAAAATGTCATATGGGTCCAGTGTTGCATGACCGCACAATTGTCATTCAAACTGTGACAATGCTGAAAGCTGTAAATTGGCCTGGGCAGGAAGGGGGTGAATGTGCCCGGTAGGCAAGTGGTTAAGATATAATTTGATATATTATTAAGATATTTTTTTCCTAAATTTATTACAAATTTTAAAACCATTGTTATACTGGTTGTATATCCATTCTATCAACAATAGGTCAAGTAGCAAATATCTTTTAGCTTTTACCCTCATTTAATTCTAGTTGGGTTTATTACCAGCAGGGGTGCGCTATACCCACGCACCACACCCACCATGACCTAAAACTTCACTTTTATTAGTAACTAATACTAACTATCCAAAAATCCATACTCTGGGCACAAAAATGGTAACTTAAATATATTCGACAATAGCCACAAGGGCTATAAATGCACTTTGTGGGCACCCGTTGTTTTTTAAACCCAGAATATTATCTTGTGAAAGTAGCAGTGACATCATCACTGATCAGCTGGCTGTACATAGTCTATGCAGAGAGCAGATCTGTAGGAGGGACCCAGCAGGCTCCACCCACTCCAAGCAACCTGCAGAAAACTACAGGAGGGGGCGGAGACAAGTACTGTCACCCTGCACAAGGAGAGAGAGCAGAGCTGTGGGAGGGGCCGAGCAGGCTCCACCCACTCTAGGCTGCCTGCAGAAAACAACTGGAGGGGGGCGGAGACAAGACCAGTCACCCTGCACAAGAAGAGAGAGCAGAGCTGTGGGAGGGGCCGAGCAGGCTCCACCCACTCCAGGCTGCCTGCAGAAAACTACAGGAGGGGACGGAGACAAGACCAGTCACCCTGCACAAGGAGAGAGAGCAGAAGTGACCGGTCTTCATTATAGGAACCTTCTGCTTAGAGGTGTCACACTGGATTACTGCAAAGACCTGGAAGAAATACAAAAAGCACACCAAGATTCAAGGAGAAGAATAGCCATGGCTCTTGTAGTTAGACAATATTTGCTTATCCTTGATTCCAGCTTAGTAGAAATGCAGATATAGAATAGAGCTATTTTAGAGGCATGTCCTCTAATTGGTAGGCCTGACTCTCAGGTCACCTAGATTTATGGAAGCGATAGCAATTTTGCTTAATGAATTCAAATTTAAAATGAGATAGCTTGCATTAAGCTCATTATTGAATGCATTATTTGGACAGTTAACTACATTTATTTGATACTGAGAGGTTGGAAGATAAAAAGCAAGCTATGGACTAGAGTAATAAATGAAAAATGCACCCTAAAAAAAGGGGGGAAATTTAATCCGCTGTGTTAGTTCTAAGACTCAGATAGTCCTGAGCCAGGCTGAGCCTGAGGTTGTACTACAAGGCCTTAAAGCCTTTTCTAGTCCTGGCTGAACCTCATAAATTCATAGAGGTCTAATCCATTGCAGCGGAGTGTCACACCTCTTAGCCGTCGGAGAGAGAGGTTAATTAGGAAGGTTAGAGAAGCAATTCCCATGATTTATAGGCATGCTGGGGACTACTTCATCCATAGTCGCTGCTACTTAGTCAGTCTGCTCCCTGCAGATTCAGACTGCTGTGATGGATCAGCCAGAAGTGCGGCTTCAAAGACGGGGTGAAAGGGGAGCAAAAGGAGGGGGTGAGGTTTAAAGGGGCAGCAGAGCAGGCCACAAAATCCACTGGGTTTACCAAATGCTTTACAGAAATGTTCCCCATCCTTTTCATCTGCAGAACATTGACCCCTTCCCAGCCACAGAAGAACAGCGAGGTGCTGGTGATGAATTTCGTAGCAAAGACATTGTTAGCCAGGGCCCGGATCTTGAAATAAGTGAGGTTAAGATGGATATTGGGTAGGATTTTGGATGTTACGGTAAAGATGGATATTGGGTAGAGTGTTGGATGTTAGGGTAAAGATGGATATTGGGTAGGGTGTTGGATTTTACAATAAAGATAGATAGTGGTTAGGGTGTTGGATGTTGGGGTAGAGATGAATATTGGGTAGAGTGTTGGATTTTATGGTAAAGATGGATATTGGATAGGGTTTTGGATGTTACGTTAAAGATGGATATTAGATAGGGTGTTGGATGTTATGGTAAAGATGGATATTGGGTAGGGTATCGGATATTAGGGTAGAGATGAATATTGGGAAGGGTGTTGGATGTTACGGTAAAGATAGATATTGGGTAGGGTGTTGGATGTTAGGGTAAAGATGAATATTGGGTAGGGTGTTGGATGCTACGTTAAAGATGGATATTGTGTAGGGTGTTGGATTTTAGGGTAAAAATAAATATTGGGTAGGGTGTTGGATATCACATTAAAGATTGATATTGGGTAGAGTGTTGGATGTTAAGGTAAAGATGGATATTGGGTAGGGTATCGGATATTAGGGTAGAGATGAATATTGGGAAGGGTGTTGGATGTTATGGTAAAGATAGATATTGGGTAGGGCGTTGGATGTTAGGGTAAAGATGAATATTGGGTAGGGTGTTGGATGCTACGTTAAAGATAGATATTGGGTAGGGCGTTGGATTTTAGGGTAAAAATAAATATTGGCTAGGGTGTTGGATATCACTTCAAAGATTGATATTGTGGTTATAGAAAATTTGGGGCGCTGCTAACACTAAAGAAAATTACAAAAAAATAAATAAGTTATTAACTTATTTATTATTTTTTTATATTTTTTTGTAATTTTATTATTTTTTTTTATATTTTTTTATATTTTTTTGTAATATTTTTTTTATATTTTTTTTATTATTTTTTTATATTTTTTTATATATTTTTTTGTAATTTTCTTTAGTGTTAGCAGCGCCCCAAATTTTCTATAACCACACCATCAATGAAATCTAAGGATTTTTAAGGGAGCAGCTCAATATAATAAATTTAACAAATTATATATCTTATACATTTTTATTATTTGTATTGTCATAACTAATTTAGTTTGGCAATTGTATACTCACTGTCCAAGCGCGGGGTTGAAACAACCTAATTACGGTTGTCCATCCCTACAAAGATTGATATTGGCTAGAGTGTTGGATGTTAAGGTAAAGATGGATATTGTGTAGGGTGTTGGATGTTAGGGTAAAGGTAAATATTGTGTAGAGTGTTGGATGTTAAGGTAAAGCTCAGACAGTTATAGATGTTAAGTTGTGGGAATAAGGGTGTGGAAATGCATGAAAGGTGCTTTGGGCTTACATAAGTTGAATGCAGGAGAGTGAAGGTATCAAATGTGGGATGTGCAGGAGGTACAAGTGGTCATTTATGGTGTTGATGTTGACTGATTTTGGATGTTGCCTGGTAGCTTGTGGTTGTTGGATGGTGAACAGATGGTTAGATAATATGGCGTGGTGGGATTTTGAAAAAGGTGGTTGATTAAATATAATGGGGTTGTTGGATGCTGGAGCAAGTAATAGGTGGTTACCTTGTGCAGCAGTGTTAAGCGCTAGGGCAAGTAATAGGTGGCTATTTAGGGAGGTGGTGTTGGGTGCCAGAGCAGGTTATAGAAGGTCAGGGAAATATCTTGTTTTTGGAATGAGAGGTACAGGGGAGGCCAGGGACTCAGGCTAATATAATGCTCTGAGGTCTAGAAATCACAAGCTACATTTAATATGGCATCATTACACTACAGATGCTGCTTTCCTTACGGTATGTGCCTTGAAGGCCTGGCTCCAACCTCAGGCTGTCATTATTGGGGATGAGGATTGGATTCTAGGCAACCATGGTTTTGCAGTCCTCCAGGTTTGAACTTGCATGTGCTAGTGACTATAATGTATGTGCAATTTCAGTGCACTTCATGGCCTTTAAACCACAGTCAGTATACTTACAAGGGCCAATAATGGAGGTAATTTGATAAGCCAGCCACTTACCAAAAAAAAAAAGGATGCACTTACAACAGCCAAATTGCCAGTTTGGACTGTTATGCCCCATACACACGGTCAGATTTTCAGACGGAAAATGTCCTATCGGACAATGTTGTCGGAAATTCCGACCGTGAGTAGGCTCCATCTGACTTTTTCCGTCGGAAAAAAAGTTTTATCTCCTGCTCTCAAATTTTCCTGTAGCGAATTCCGACGGACAAAGTTCCACGCATGCTCAGATCACATTACAAGACCAAAGCTATTGGTTACTAGCCTCTACGTAGTCCCGTCGTACGCAACGAACGTCACCAAGTTCAGGATGATCGGATTTTCCAACAACTTTGTCCGACCGTGTGTATGCAACACCAGTGTCGGACAAAATATCCGACGGATTTTGTGGTCGGAATTTCCGAGCGTGTGTATGGGGCATTAGAGAGAGGATAGGGAGGGTATTGCTGTGCGTGTACATGGTGTGCAACAAAAGCACTACAAATGCACCCTCTCATCTTCATGGTTTAAATAAGAGCTATGCAATCATCCACAATAAATATTGACAAACGGGCTCAAAATGAGAGGCAGAGGTGCTGCGCATGGATATAGCAGGCATGAGCAGGTGCTGCAGGACAAAGCGGCGGAAAGGGCCATATGCAAGGTGACTGACCAATCCAGCCATAGCAAATACAGAAAGTATTTCTGCATTAGGGATTGAACTGAAGTCTATAGTTAAGACTGGCATTCAATTTTAAGCCCCATCCACATGACATCAGACCTTTTGGATTAAAAAAAAAAGTAATGCCAAAAAGAAAAAAAAATTGAGCTCTTTTTCAAATATTTGTCAACGTAAAATATAATATAATATGATATAATATATTATGAGAAGCATTTGCAGTTGTTGCATTTTGTATGGGGAATTGCAACATTTCACTCTCAGCAAGGGTCTTTGTCAGTTATGCCTAAATTGTGCTCCACCGTGCAGCCAGAACGTCTTATTGAATTTACCTTGTCCGGCACAGCCGAGACGCACAGCTCTGTTGCATTGGCTTTGCAGCTAAGCCTTGACCTGGGACTAACGAGGGAAAGTGTTGATTACAGGAGTGCATTTTAATTTGGCCGTGCTAATACCGATTTGGGGACGAGCTTCCGAGGTTCTGTAAAAATGACAGCCTTGTCATCCCGTGATTATGACCACCTGTCCCCCCCCCCCCCCCCGGGCAGGGGCCAGATTTATAGGGTGCCGCATTTTAATAAAAAACACACACCTCCCCACTTGCTGCATTAGGAGATTTCAAGCAAAAACCGGGCTGGCTGAGCCGTAAATTTCCCTCTCAAGTAATAACTCAGGACTAAGGCTTTCTGGTCTTTGCCTTTTCTGTGCATGGCCAATGTCCAAATAAGGCTTGGTAGCCAACAGCCTCCGCAGGAGGAATGGGGCAGTCGCGATTAACCCTTGTGGTGACACATTCCACAAGCTGCTGGTTGCCAGTTGACATAGTAAAAAGCAGACTTTCTCAATCTTTTTGGTAGTGGAAGGGGGGAGCTGGACAGGGATTTTCACAGGTAATCAAAATGCGGACAAAGTCATTACTTGAGCTTGGTTGGGCTGTACTCGGCAGCTCACCATAAAAACGGGGACTCCCAGGAAAGGACATTCACCCTTATTCACTCAGGGGCCATTTTTTCCAAGGAGTCCCAATGAATTGGGTATAGCAAGGGGTACCCAAGACAAGACCCTAAAATTATTTTTAAGGGTTCCTTTGGGACAAAAAAAGTTGAGAAATTCAAAGTCAAAGAGAGCACCAAATTAAAAATCCTTAGGAGCCCAAAGTCTTTGTTGCTCAAATGGTTACAACAAGCTGGGCAAAAGACATCCAAAGCATTTGAGGGGTGACACAATCCCCCTCCATCAGGGCTGGAGGAAACGTTTAAACCAACCATTATTTTGATGTGTTTTACTTTAAACCAGGGGTCTCAAACTCAATTTCAATGTGGGCCACTCCAGCATTATGGTTGCCCTCAAAGGACCAGCTGTATCTGTAAAACTAGATGTCCAGAGCACCCCACTCCCCCTATATCAGATGTCAAGAGCCACCCCAGTGCCATCACCAGGGTTGGTGTCACCTGGTGCAGTAAAACATGGTGTTACCCCCCCATGTGGTGACACCATGTTTTACCACACTACCGCATTGACGCAGTTCTCCTCCCCTAGCCTGCCACAGGGCTCTGTCCTGCCACTGCAGGAGTGACAGCAGGAGCAGGACAGAGCAGTAGACACAATGATGTGGTCAGTGCTGGCACGCCAATCCATGCACTGTCACGTGTGGGATGGTGTCACCCCACTGGCAGGTGTTATGGGGGTGCAGTCCCCGCCCCTATAGCAATGCCACTGAGCCACCCCCCCTATCAGAACTCAAGGGTTCCCCACCCTCCCTTACATCACAGTGCACTCCCCTTAACTTGTGCTGCTGCTGGGAAGAAGTGGGGGCAAAGTTGGGAAGCAGAAAGTGTAGGGTTTGGAGGAGGGCCAGAGGAGGGCTGAAGTCAGCTACCAGAGTCTGTTGAATGCTGAGACCAGGGGAGGCGGAGACCCAGAGAAGCGCAGGATCTGGTGGTGGAGCTCTGTCTTCCTCTTTGCTGCCAACTGCTGAGACAAGGCGGGGACGGAGACGAGCTGGGGGGTGTCCCACAGCTGCAGGAGAAGTGTGTGTGCCACATAAAAATGGCCTGGCAGGCCGGATTCAGCCTGCGGGCCTTGTGTTTGGCACATGTGCTTTAAACATTTCCTCCAGCCCTGGTATAAGATTGTGTGGCCACCGTAACATCTTGGGTGACTTTTACCCTGCATGTTGTAACCAGCTGAACTGTAAAAACTTTGGACTTCTAATAATTTTTCATTTGGCTCCCTCTTTGACCTATTACACTTGGATAGCTCAACGTTTTTGTCCCAAAGGAACCCTTGAATAATTTTAAGGTCTGAGGTAACCTTGCTATACTCCTTGGTCATTACTCATAGATCATTTGGGCTCAGTGGAAAAAATGTTGCTTGCATTGGTGGTCAGTGGGAAGAATGCTCCTCTTACAATGGTGTTCAATGCCCCCCTTACAGACAACTTAAAAGATCATTGGTTTCATGCAGCTGGCTCTGCCAAGTTGTGTTGGTCCTGGAACTGTGCAGACACCATTAAGGTTAATTAGCCACAAATCAAGGAACAGCTAAAAACCTCTGGAAGAACCATAAGGTTCCACGAAAACCCTTGTTGAGAATGGCTGGTGCATTTTGGATTCTGGAATGTGACCGGATTTGTTTACAGCTTACATTGGAGCTGCAGGGTACCAGTCAGAGCGCTGGAGGGACCTTGCTGGAGTGAGGAGTACGGGGGAGCATTTCTCAGGGTGGGTTTCCTGATAATGACGAGGGAGGACAATGCTTGCATAACGTGTTGTTGGTATAGAACACATGGGAGACAGGAACGGGATATTGTCACCCTATAGAACCTGACATCCGTTTGTTGAGCCTCCCTCCTGAGCAAAGACCAGGAAGTGACATGTATGACCTCACTTCCTGGACCGGCGATGCCATTCTACAGGGGCTGTGCTCGGGGAAGGAGCGGATGGAACACCTTCTGTGTTCCATTAGCTGTAGCGGAATACAGAGGAGACATCCAGGGTCTAATAGACCCTGAATGTCTAATAAAGAGTACAAAACCTGGTAAGTTATGTGGACAAAGCCAGAGTATCAATGCTTATAGCACCAACATCCCATAATGTTGAGAACTAAGAACAAAGGTAGAAGATGCGGCACTTTTCAGGTGCATAGAGAGATAACTACACAAAAGAGTACTTAAAAATAACAATATTTATTTAATCAGAAGGATAGCTTAAAAGCATTTGTACAATAATGTGTTGTCATCCATCAAACATGGGAAACAGTTTCTTTCATCGCGCTTATTATTCAACATGTTTCAGCATCTTGGCTTCTTCAGGAAAAAGCGTGGTGAAATTACTGGTAAGGCAAGCAAAAAACATAAATCAAAATCATATCAAACATTTGACATTGTGTACATATTGTCACATGACATACACTCACCCCTCTCTGCGGGAGCTCCAGCTGTGGGCTTGTAACCCTGGTCGGTGGGTGCGTGAGGCCTTCCTGGACAGACTCCCATTTGGAATCAGCTTTTTTGCTCCATTACCTCTGTGCAACCTTGGAGGTAGGGAGCTTTTGTTGGGAACTATTGCTTGCTTAATGGGTGCAGCCTTGCCTTTTGGTGTATGTCATGTGACAATATAGACACAATGTCAAATATTTGATATGACTTTGATTCATGTTTTTTGCTGGCCTTATCAGTAATTTCATCAAGCTTTTTCCTGAAGAAGCCGGAATGGCCGAAACATGTTGACTTATAAGCGCGATGAAAGAAAATGTTTCCCATGTTTGATGGATGACAACACATGATTGTACAAATGCTTTTAAACCTATCATTGTGATTAAATAAATATTGTTATTTTTAAGTATTCTTTTTTTAATTATCTTTTTATGCATCTGAAAAGTCCCTCATCTTCTACCTTTGTTCTTAGTTCTCTATTAAGGGTACCTATCACCTATATGCTATCACATAGGGGACTATTGGTCCCCTATGTGATAGCAATACAAATTACATACAACAAAAAAAATAAAGAAAAAAGTTAGTTATTTTCTCTAAAGAACAGTAATGGGGTTCTAAGAGTTAATTGTGTAGGTTGACCTTGGCATCAGTTCGGCTGGGTTGTGTTAGGGTTCTGCCTGGTCATGTGTACAGTTAGGTGCACATGACAGGCTTAGAATCAGGCCTGGTTGGACGTTTTGGGTATCAACATTCCCCGGAGCAAATCAGTGGGTGCGTTTGGCCCCGCTGAGGAGTCTGGGGAGGGGTACTTAAGATACTGGGGTCACGTGTTCGGGGTTCGTTTTTCATGGCCAGTGTGCCTGTTCCTGGATCTGGACCGGGGTAGCCCCGCAAGGGGTCCCGGTCACGGGAGCGTGTGTCGCCCCGCAACATGGTTAGCCTGACTAGCCCCACAGACCCGCATGGTCTGGGGCAAGGATCCATCTGTTCCCGAGTCTCGGAAACCGGCTGGTCCGAGGCGCAGTAACTGAGGGAGGATTCAAGGCGTCGGGGTGCGCTCTCATCTTGGAGGGGCCCCGCAGCTCGTGTAGGCAACCGGGGGAGGACTCTTCGGAGGAGGGCCAACAAGCTGGCATCCTGAGAAGTGCCTGGTTGCTGGGTTGTCAAGGACACTAGAGAATCCACATTTCCCAATACTGCCAAAGAGACGGATAACGTTCCAGGTACTGAGGAAAGGTTCCTGTTTAGTTCTGAATTCTACTTTAACTCAAGGTCAGAGACTTTGCAAATTCCGAATCCAAGTGCTGACTGCCAAAATCTCTGGCTAGAGATTTGTTCAGCTTTGAAGCGCCCAGCTGCGAGTGGCTACTCTCTGGGTTGGCATTAGAGACTTTCATATGCTTAGCAGTTCAAAGTGCCTGCGTTTCTTCACCCTTGCCCTCTGTTCCCACATGTGACTGTGTCTGTTGGATGTTACCCCTGCAAATAAAAACCTTTCTAAAGAACTTTTATGGTGTCAGCGTCCGAAGTTGTTGGGTACTAACCCTGGCAACCCCTAGACCTGGAAAAACAAGCCAAGCGGAGGTAACCGGTAAGCCCAAAAGTCAAGGCCGCCCCACTGAGGGTTATGGCCACTACATAGAATATAAAAAAAACATAAAACATTTTTTAGGATCCTCTACACACACATACAAAAATGCATACAGATAAGGCAGAATAGCATGTAAAGCAGCCTTTCTCCTAAAAGCTTTTTGGGAATTTAAACTGCCAAACTTAACACTGAAATTCAGATTCATCTCAGGACATCTGAATTTATGAAGTTCAGTCCTAATGTACCTTCCTCCAAATTTCAAGGTCTACTCTACTGTTTAAAACCCCCGGTCAGCTTGGCTGTGCAACTTTTTGTATTTGAAGTTATATAGTACTGTGCAAAGGTTTTAGGCAGGAGTGAAGAAATGCTGTAAAGTAGGGATGCTTTCAAAAAAATTATTCATTTACAGCTGATCACAGATCGGGGTAAAGGGCCGATCATAGCAGCCCTTTACCATGTGATCAGATGTGTCCAATGACAGCTGATCACGGAGGTAAATTTTGGTGAATTTTGGTGAATGTTGTCTGTTCACCAGGACTGTCTGGTGGCATAGCCTGGCCTTGCCTCTTCCTCTGTTTGGGGTCTATGAGGGATGCGAGATAGAAAACAGACCAGCGATTCTTATTTTACATTTCAAATTGAGAGAAATAAATATGAGTTGTTCTGGAAAATGTAGAAAGTTGTAAATCCAGCGTTCAGCCTCTCGATGACACACCGCTGGGGGAAGAGGATGCTTGTGTTGGAAGTGTCGGGAGTTTTGTGTTATTTAACCACATCTCTGCCAACAGTCTTTGGACATACCAGGCAGCCAAATTCCTGCAGCTGTTGGGCAAAGTTTTCTCTTCGGAAACGTGCGTGTGCGGGAAGCGGACCTTCTCCAGAAGCTGGTTTAAGCAGTTGATCTGCAGCAGATCCTCGCTACTTTTCATTATATAAATTACTGGTGTAAAACAATTGGTGTAAATGAAGAATGTTTTCAGAAACAGAAGTATTAATAGTTTGTTTTATCCATTTGCCTACAGGGCACTTTTACCCCCTTCCTGCCCAGGCCAATTTTCAGCTTTCAGCGATGTCACACTTTGAATTGCGCGGTCATGCCACACTGCACCCATATGAAAATTTTCTTTTTACACAAATAGAGCTTTTTTTTGGTGGTATTTAGTCACCACTGGGTGTTTATTGTTTGCTAAACAAACTAAAAAAGACCGAAAATTAAAAAAAAAAATATTTTTTTCAAGTTTGTTATAAAATTTTGCAAACAGATAATTTTTTCCCTTCACTGATGTGCGCTGATGAGGCTGCACTGATGGGCACTGATAGGCTGCACTGATGGGCACTGATGAGGTGGCACTGGTGGCCACTGATAAGGCTGCACTGATAGGTGGCACCAAAGAGCACTGATAGGCAGCACTGGTAGGGCGCTGATAGGTGACGCTGATGGGCACTGATAGATGGCACTGATGGGCACTGATAGGCTCTGGTAGGCAGCACTAATAGGCACTAAAAGGCAGCACTGATAGGTGACACTGATAAGGAGGCACTGATTGGCAGCACTGATGGGCACTGATGGGCACTTATTGGCTGCACTGGTGGGCACTGATTGGCAGCACTGATGTGCACTGATTGGCAGCACTTGTGTGCACTGTTGGGACTGCACTGATAATCAGTGCCTTGATTATCAGTACCGATGTCCCTTTAACACAAGCTGGTTATCAGCTCTCTTCTCATGCTGTGAGCGCGAGGAAAGAAACGCCAATAACCGGCTGGTGTTTTCCTCCGTGATCAGTTGTCATTGGACACATCTGATCACATGGTAAAGGGCTGCTATGATCGGCCCTTTTACCCCGATCTGGGATCAGCTGTAAATAAATAATTTTTTTGAAAGCATTCCTACTCTACAGCATTTCTTCACTCCTGCCTAAAACCTTTGCACGGTACTATATAACTTCAAATCGAAGAAGTTGCACAGCCAAGCTGACCAGGGGTTTGGATTAACAATAAGTGGGGGGCCAAGATACACCCCCCCCATGTGACAGAAACTCAATGCAGTTAGGCATGTAGACATGGTGAAGACAACTTGCTGAAGTTCAAACCGAGCATCAGAATAGGAAAGAAAGGGGATTTAGGTGACTTTGAACGTGGCATGGTTGTTGGTGTCAAACGGGCTGGTCTGAGTATTTCAAAAACTGCTGATCTACTGGAATATCTATACACAACCATCTCTCGGGTTTACAGAGAATGGTCCAAAAAGAGAAAATATCCAGTGAGCGTCAGTATTATGGAGGAAAATGCCTTGTTGATGTCAGAGGAAAATGGGCAGACTGGTTCCAGATGATAGAAAAGTAACAATAACTCAAATAACCACTCGTTACACCCAAGGTATGCAGAATACCATCTCTGAATGCTCAACACATCGAACCTTGAAGCAGATGGGCTACCGCATCAGAAGGCCACACCGGATGCCACTCCTGTCCGCTAAGAACAGGAAACTGAGGCTATAATTCGCACAGGCTTATCAAAATTGAACAATAGAAGATTGGAAAAATGTTGCCTGGTCTGATGAGTCTCGATTTCAGCTGCGACATTCAGATGGTCGGGTCAGAATTTGGCCTAAACAACATGAAAGCCATGGATCCATCCCGCCTTGTATCACCGGTTCAGGCTGGTGGTGGTGGTGGTGTAATGGTGTGGGGGAGATTTTCTTGGCACACTTTAGGCTCATTAGTACCAATTGAGCATGGTTTAAACACCACGGCCTACCTGAGTATTGTTGCTGACCATGTCCATCCCTTTATGACTACAGTGTCCCCATCTTCTGATGGCTCCTTCAGCAGGATAATGCACCATGTCACAAAGATCCAATCATCTCATCACTGGACAATGAGGTCACTGTACTCCAATGGCCTCCACACTCACCAGATCTCATCCAATGGCCTACACACTCACCTGATCTCATCCAATGGCCTCCACACTCACCAGATCTCATCCATTGGCCTCCACACTCACCACATGTCATCCAATGGCCTCCACACTCACCAGATCTCATCCAATAGAGCTCCACACTCACCAGATCTCATCCAATGGCCTCCACACTCACCAGATCTCATCCAATGGCCTCCACACTCACCAGATCTCATCCAATAGAGCTCCACACTCACCAGATCTCATCCAATGGCCTCCACACTCACCAGATCTCATCCAATAGAGAACCTTTGGGATGTGGTGGATTCCCATCATGGATGTGCAGCTGACAAATCTGCAGCAACTGCGTGATGCTATCATGTCAATATGGACCAAAATCTCTAAGGAATTTTTCCAACACCTTGGTGAATCTATGCCACGAAGAATGAAGGCAAAAGGGGGTCCAACCCGGTACTAGCAAGGTGTACCTAATAAAGAGGCCGGTGAGTGTATAGCTATATACTACTATACAATACTTTTAATAATGCAGCAGATTTCTAGGAATGCAGTGAGAATATTCCCCCTCTAAGGAATGTCAAATCTTCGACATGTTTGCGGTGCGGTCTGAGAATTCTTGAAAGGACGCCGTTGTTTGCATCCAATCTGTGTACAATGTCTAATTTCTACTTTCCATCCATTTTCTACTTTTCCTTTTATCAGAAGTATTTATCAATTTCTACAAACTATTATTGGTGAGGTATCTAGTCACCACCGCATGCTTCTTATTTCCTGTGGAAATGCAATTTTCTGAATTACGTAAGTGGAGAAACTAACTCGCTTGTCTTCGTTTTACATACATTGTTTATATATAACTCATTAAAGCCCGATCACATCTAGTGAAGGGCATTCGGGAGGTGCGGGCTTTGTGTGGGAAGCAACAATTTCAAGAATTTAACATTATGATTAAATAGGAACTCTAGTGGTGGGAAAATCTATTTATTGGAACCAGGTTAATATCAAATATCAAAAATATTTTTCTCACTGACCATCGATATAACTAACCATGCTTCCCAAATGACCCCAATGTATTCTTCCTAATGGCCACCAATACAAGGAACATTCTTTTTGCTGACTTCCAATGAAAGGGGCATTCTTCCCACCGATCACTAAGGAAAGGGGCATTCTTCTCCTCTTCTACCAATGTAAGGGATAATATTCTCACTGACCACCAATTTAAGGAGCATTCTTCCAACTGACCACTGCTGTAAGTGGCATTCTTCTCACCTACCATCAATGTAAGGGACATTCTCCTCACTGATCTCTAAGGAAAGGGGCATTCTTCTAATCTTCTACCAATGTAAGGGACATTCTTCTCACCAACCCCCAATGTAAGGAGCATTCTTCCCACTGACCAACAATATAAGGAGCATTCTTCCCACTGACTGCCAATGTAAGGATCATTCTTCCCACTGACCAACAATATAAGGAGCATTCTTCCCACTGACTGCCAATGTAAGGCGCATTCTTCCCACTAACCACCAATGTAAGGTGCATTCTTCCCAATGACCACCAATATAAGGAGCATTCTTCCTACTGACCACCAATGTAAGTATCATTCTTCCCACTGACCACAAATATAAGGAGCATTCTTCTTACTGACCACCAATATAAGGAGCATCCTTCCTACTGACCACCAATGTAAGGATCATTCTTCCCACTGACTGCCAATGTAAGGAGCATTCTTCCCACTGACCACTGCTGTAAGGGGCATTCTTCTCACCTACCATCAATGTAAGGAACATTCTCCTCACTGATCTCTAAGGAAAGGGGCATTCTTCCCACTGACTGCCAATGTAAGGACCATTCTTCCTACTGACCACAAATGTAAGGGTCGTTCTTCCCACTGACCAACAATATAAGGAGCATTCTTCCCACTGACTGCCAATGGAAGGACCATTCTTCCCACTGATCACCAATGTAAGGAGCATTCTTCCCACTGATCACCAATGTAAGGAGCATTCTTCCCACTGACCACCAATGTAAGGTGCAGTCTTCCCAATGACCACCAATATAAGGAACATTCTTCCTACTGACCACCAATGTAAGGATCATTCTTCCCACTGACCACAAATATAAGGAGCATTCTTCCTACTGACCACCAATATAAGGAGCATTCTTCCTACTGACCACCAATGTAAGGACCCTTCTTCCCACTGACCACTGCTGTAAGGGGCATTCTTCTCACCTACCATCAATGTAAGGAACATTCTCCTCACTGATCTCTAAGGAAAGGGGCATTCTTCCACTGACTGCCAATGTAAGGACCATTCTTCCTACTGACCAGCAATGTAAGGATTATTCTTCCCACTGACCACTAATATAAGAAACATTCTTCCCACTGACCACCAATGTAAGGACCATTCTTCCCACTGACCACCAATATAAGGACCATTCTTCCCACTGACTGCCAATGTAAGGACCATTCTTCCTACTGACCACAAATGTAAGGGTCGTTCTTCCCACTGACCAACAATATAAGGAGCATTCTTCCCACTGACTGCCAATGTAAGGATTATTCTTCCCACTGACCACTAATATAAGAAACATTCTTCCCACTGACCACCAATATAAGGACCATTCTTCCCACTGACCTTTGTCTAAAACATGTGGGAGGCCTTTGTCACTATGAATATCTGGTCATTGCTATTATTTGTTTCATTTTATTTTAATGATTATTGTCGAAAATAGTTTTGTCATACAGACAGAACAGGTTAAAATAAATCCATTCTGGGTGTCTAACATGCTGGGCACACCACATTCTTTATACTTTTTTTGTTATTATATGTACAACTTATTGTTAATGTTACCTGAGACGTAGATATAATATCTTTTGGCAGGGTTTCCCTGGGACCTGAAAATTAGTTCAAGAATTCCTCTGGGGTCAAAAAGGTTGAGAAAGACTAAAATCTCCATTTTCTATGGACCATCACCTTTAAAATTAACATTTAGCTATTTGTAATAAATATATTTGAACCCAACAGATTTTCATATTTGCCTTTCACACAATCGGGTTTATTTAATGGCACTTTACTATAGTTTATAACATAGATGAGATAAATGAAGGTTTCCAAAAATCTTGTTTTATTGCTCAGATACAATTTATAATAAATAAAATGCAGAAGGAGACTTCTCCAGCCCGATGTCACAGCAGATAACCCTTTTCCTTTGTTGTGCTTCACTTGGTGTGGTCCATCCTCTCGGAGGTCTCCTCTCTGTCTCGCTGACCACTTCTCCCTCTGGTGTCTGAGCTTCACAGATGATTCCAACTCTGCACCCAGATTATTTCCCCTAAACTAACATTGAGGTTGATTTAATAAAACTGGAGAGTGCAAAATCTGGTGCAGCTGTGCATAGTGGCCAATCAGCTTCTAACTTCAACTTGTTCAATTAAGCTTTGACAAAAATCCTGGAAGGTGTTTGGTTTCTATGTACAGCTGCACCAGATTTTGCACTCTCCAGATTTAGTAAATGAACCCTATTGCTACTTCATACTTCTCTAAACCACCTTCCTTTTTCTTTCCATCCTACATTCCTCACTATTCCTTCCTTCCCTCCTTGCTTCCCTCCTTGCTTCCCTCCCTCCTTCACTCCTTCCTTCCTTCTCTCCCTCCTTCCTTCCTTCTCTCCCTTCTTCCTTCCTTCCCTCCTTCCTTGCCTCTTTCATTCCTTCTCTCCCTCCTTCCTTCCCTCTCTCCCTCCTTCCTTCCCTCCTTCCTTCCTTCCTTCCCTCCTTCCTTCCTTCTCTCCCTCCTTCCTTCCTTCCTTCCTTCCTCCCCTTCCTTACTTCCCTCCTTCCTTCCTTCTCTCCCTCCTTCCTTCCTCTCTTTCTCTCCCTTCTTCCTCCCTTCTCCTTCTCTTTCCTTCCCTCTCCCTCTCCTCCCTCCTCCTCCTTCCTTCCCTCCTTCCTTCCTTCCCCTCCTTCCTTCCTCCCTCCTTCCTTCCTTCCTTCTCTCCCTTCTTACTTCCCTCCTTCCTTGCCTCTTTCCTTCCTTCTCTCCCTCCTTCCTTCCCTCTCTCCCTCCTTCCTTCCCTCTCTCCCTCCTTCCTTCCTTCCTTCTTCCTTCTTTATCTTCCTTCTTTTCTTCTTTCTTTACTTTCTTCCTTTGCTCTTCTACCTTCCTTTCTTCTTTCCTTCCTTCCTTGCTTCCTTCCATATTTCATTTCTTCCTTCTTTTCATCCCTTTTCCTTCTCAGTTGCAAAACACATAGAAAACCAGAATTCCAAATCTGTACCTATATTATTTCCCCAAAACGAACTTTCCATCCTTCTTTCTTTCTTTTTTCTTTTTTTCTTTCTTTCTTTCTTTCTTTCTTTTTTTTCTTTCTTTCTTTCTTTCTTTCTTTCTTTCTTTCTTTCTTTCTCCTTCCTTTTTGCATTCCCCTATCCTTATTTTTCTTCTTCTTTCATTTCTTCCTTTTTTTTTCTTTCCTTTCTTTTCTTGTACAAAGGTTTTTATTGAAGAGAGACATCAATACAAAAGAATACAAAACAACTGAAAAAACAGAAAAAAAAAAAATGGAACTGGACACAGTAACAGTGTGCAAATTCTTACAACAGAACAGTGCATGCAGTTGAGTCCGGAGTACGGACATGAACCATAGAACAGACTGTAAAATATCACAAGTGAGGGCAGCAAGACATTGTAAAGAAACCAGTAGGTCTTGCGACTTGATGGAGTAAAGTTGACCTAGGGTAAACTGGGACGTAAGACCGTATTCTGGATTGGTTCTGGTATCTGAGGCAGAGAAACAGTATAGCAAACCTTATCCCATAGGGACATTAGACTTAGGAACCATCTCAAGTGAGATTCCCGAGGGAAGACCACTTGAGCAGATTGTATCTAAAATTTGTAGAGTCCTGGGGAAAAGAAAGAAAGGAAAAAGAGGAAAATGGAGAAGGAAGGTGGAATGGTGATAAAACTCAGAGAAGAGATAGTATGTCTTGTTAGGTATCCAGCACCAGTAGGATCAGCCCCGTAGGATGGGGAGATCGAAAGAGAGAATAAGAAGAAAGTTGATGTTGAGCCCCCGGAGGGGGGAATACAGGAGGTGAATCCAGAAGATGGAGAGAGAGAAAAGGGGTGACGTAGGTCTTTAGTGTAAAGACCAAGTAGAGGATGAAGTAAGGAGGAAAGTCAAGGAAAGAGGGGAAATGTGGGGAAAAAGGGAAAAAAGGGATAGGGGGACCCCGGGGTGGGGGGGAACAGAAACTTCTTAAAGGGTAAGAAGCGATGAGTCAAATCGCGATGGGCGGATATGGGTCACCCAAGGCTGCCACACCCGAAGGAATTTGGCATGGGTATCTGCTAGCACGGCAGTAAGTTTCTCGTTCACCATAATGTCATTTACTCTATTTTTAACCGCTTCAAAGCTGAGGGCCGGGGTTTTCCAAGCCCGTGCTATGGTCAGTTTAGTTGCAGTAAAGATGTGTGCAGCCAGTTGGCGTTCAGGACGAAGAAGTACTGGGATGGGCTTGCATAATAGGGCTTCAAAAGGATCCCTCTTTATTGTGGTATTAAAAAGGTTACGAAGCAGTGCATATACTCTGATCCATAGTCTACAAACCCTGGGACAGGACCACCAGATGTGAGCCATCGTGCCTTCTTGTGAACACCCTCGGAAACACAATGGGGAATAGGATGGGATGAAGCTCGCTAATCTTGCCGGGGTGTAGTACCATCTATAGAAAACTTTGTAGGCGTTCTCCAAAAAGAGGACATTCTTAGAACACTTAGTTAGTGCCATGGTCATTGCCCGCCAGTCATCTGGTTCCAGCCGTTTCCCCAGCTCCGCCTCCCACTGGAGATGATAAGGTCTCAGTGGTGGTTTTCTAGTGTTAATTATAGCCTTGTATATAAGTGATATCATACCTGAGGATTGAGGACGAGATCTGCACAAACTTTCAAAGGGAGTCGTGGCATAGGGAATAGGCCGGGACCTTATTAGGCCTAGGAGAAAGTGTCTGAGTTGTGTATAGCTATAGTGTTCTTTTAGGGGAATGTCGTGTGAGGAGCGTAGGGCTGCGAACGGGACTATTTTAGTCGGGGTGAGCAAAGAGTGAACGTCTACGAAGCCATGGTCAGTCCACCACGTGAACTGTAAGGGGTTATCACATCCCGGCGGGAACAACGGGCAATAAAGAAGACGGAGTAAGGGGAGATGGGGAGAGATCAGGCCAGCTGAGAACTTGACTGAGTCCCACAATTGTAGAGCGTGAGCTAGGCATGGACCCAGGGTGGATGGCCGGTGGGCTTTAGGGAGCCAGGGGAGGGAGGCTAAAGGGACCGGGTGGGAATCGACTAAGTCGATTACGGCCCATAGTGGCATTTGTTGCTTTTCATGAAGATGGGCAAGTGGGGCTATACCGGCTGCTGTATAGTAGGCTTGCAGGTTTGGGACCGAGAGGCCTCCATCTATTCTAGGTGCATAGAGCACCTGTCGCTTGATCCTGGGTTTTATCTTCCCCCAGATGAATTGCATGATTTTGCGTTGGTGGATTCGGAGAATGTGAGATGGAATCTGGACCGGTAGAACTCGGAAATAGTAAAGCAATTTCGGGAGATATGCCATGCGTACAGT
Organism: Lithobates sylvaticus; assembly: GCA_028564925.1. Taxonomy (NCBI): domain Eukaryota; kingdom Metazoa; phylum Chordata; class Amphibia; order Anura; family Ranidae; genus Lithobates; species Lithobates sylvaticus. Next base: position 209,161,003 of record CM053034.1, on the reverse strand, counting down.
CGTTATTCTACCGAACCAGGATAGAGGAAGGGTGGACCAAGAGTCGAGCAGATTTGTCAATTTGCGCAATAATGGGGGGTAGTTGGCTTGATACAGACCCGAGTAGTTAGGGGTAAGTTTAATCCCCAGGTAGGGTAACGAGTTCGTCCATTGGAAGGAAAATGCCGATTTTAGCGCTTCTAGTTCCGAGGGCCTAAGGTTTATTGACATGGCTTTGGACTTAGCCGGATTAACAGTTAGGCCTGACAACGTGGCGAAAGTATCTAGGAGAGACATCAAATTGGGGAGGGAGATTCTGGGTTTGGTAACTGACAGCAAGATGTCGTCTGCGAATAGGGACAATTTATGCGAGGTCCCCGCCACCTCGACTCCTGATATGTCAGCATGCAAACGGATGGCCTCCGCCAAGGGCTCCAAAGCCAGAATGAATAAAAGAGGGGATAATGGACACCCTTGGCGGGTTCCTCTTTTTATAGGGAAGGTGGGCGACTCATGGCCGTAATATCGTACCTTGGCTTGAGGGGAATCGTAGATGGCAGAGACCCAACCCAAAAATGAGGTGCCAAATCCATAGTGGCCTAAGACCTGTGTCAGATAAGGCCAAGACAAAGTGTCAAAGGCCTTGTTGACATCTAGGGACAGAAACATTGTTTCCAGCGATCTGCCGTGCGCTATGTGTTGGATTTGAAGAAGTTTCCGAATGGCATCCCCTGCTTGCCTACGGGGGACAAAGCCCACCTGCTCCTTTTTTATCAATCTTGGGAGAAAAGAATTTAGACGGTTGGCCAGAATCTTTGTTAGGATTTTCATGTCAATGTTTATTAGGGAAATCGGGCGGAAATTGGCCCAGGAGGAGTGATCTTTATCCGGCTTGGGGATCATTACAATGTTGGCGGTCAATAAATCTGGTGTAAACGGGTGACCCCTTTTTACCGAGTTGTACATAGCCGCCAGGTGTGGTGCGAGGACCTCAGAGAATTTCCGATAATATAGGGCTGTGTAGCCGTCAGGGCCAGGCCTCTTACCTACTTTTAATTCCTTGATGCAGTGGAGAATTTCTGATACCTGTATATCCCTATCCATGAGGGACCTGTGAGTGTCAGATAGGGCCGGCAAGGACAGATCTTTCAAGAAGTGGGTCAGGCCTTGGGGAGGAATATGGGTGGGGGCAGAATAGAGCTTGGTTAGGCGGTGGCGGAACTCGTCCAGGACTAGACGCGGGTTGCCCGTAAGAATATTGTGACGGGTGCGTAAGGCTATGGGTGTGAACTTCGGGGAGAAAGTACGCAGTCTATTGGCTAGCATCTTTGTTGGCTTGTTAGCCTTAGTGTACCACTTCTGTCGGGCCCAGCGTAGGGTGCGTTCAGCGTCGTCCGTCACGCATAAGTCTAAGTCCGATCGGGCTTTATCTAAAAGTTTACGATTGGTTGGGGTAGGGTCTTGTTTAAAAGCTGTGGATAGAACATCCAGGTCATGTTCAAGTTTACGCCGTAATTGGGTTCGTTCTTTTTTACGTTTTGACGCTATGCGTATAACGTGGCCTCGAAGGACCGCTTTGTAAGCCTCCCAAAGGGTTACCGGCGAGGAGACCGTCCCTGCGTTAAGTTTAAAGTAATCTATCGACGCTTTGTGTAATTCGGTGATAATAGGCTCGAAAGACAATAATGAGTCATTCATCACCCAGGAGTTGTGCTGTGGTTTGCTGAGCAGGGAGTGGCAGATAGTCAGAATTGGGTCATGGTCCGACCAGGGGGTCGCTAGGATAGAGACTGTGTCGATCAGGTGTAGATGCTGTCGTAAGACGAACATATGGTCAATCCTGGAATGTGAGTGATGGGGATGGGAGTAGTGGGTGTAGTCCCTACCCCGGGGGTGTAGTTCACGCCAAGTGTCTACTAGGTCGTGGTCATGTAGAGTTCGCAAAAAGGTTTTTGCGGCTGGGGAGGGGACTCTATCGTCCGATGGGTAATTATCCAGAGAGGGATTTAACGAGACGTTAGAGTCCCCTGCCAGCAGGAGGATGCCCCTCTGGTGGTCCCTCAACAGGGCGCAGACATGTGTTAAAAAGGGGGCTGGGTTAACATTTGGGGCATAATAGGTCATAATAGTAACTTCGTTGTCCTGAACTGAGCCCTGCAGAAGAAGGTACCTACCCTCCGGGTCAGCAATTTGTTTACTGCAAATAAACGGAACTGATTTCCTTATAGCTATGAGAACCCCTTTCTGTTTAGTGGGACCGTTGGCTAAGAAAACTTGGGGGTAATTTACATCAAAGTATTTGGGGCAAGAGGAAGCGGAAAAGTGGGTTTCCTGTAGGCAAGCTATATCAATGTTGAGTTGCTTAAGGTATTTGAAGGCTTTGACCCGTTTTTGAGGCGAGTTCAGGCCCTGGACGTTCAGGGAAAGCCAGCGAAGGGTCATTAGGTCAAACTCAAGAAGCAGCATAATGTTCTGTTCCCGCACCCCGGGGGCATAGGAGGGGGGAAGGAGGGGAGGTGGAGGGGGAGGGTGGGGAGAAGAGAGGAAAACGTAGAGGAAAGAGGAGAAGTAGGAAAGGTGAGAATACCGAGTAGAACTCGGAAGAGATCGAATGCTTTTTGCATTAATGCAGCATAACGTGGGTTATGAAACCCACTTCGGGTTGGGAGCCCGGCAAGGAAAAACTCCTCTGCCGGGTGCCAACACATGGGGGTAGCAGTGGTCCGTCGGAACCACCTGTCTCTAGTGGAAAGATATCAAACATTTCAGACATTATTGACATAGGCTCTGAGTAACAGTACCTGCAACAAAAGGCAATTAAACGGGAGAGCTGTAAAACAACAAAACAACTAAACATTCCGAGCCAGACCTAGTGCCCGAGAGAGGGCCCCCCGACCCCCCTGCGAGGGACCGCCATATGACCATCCCCCTCAAGGGGCCGGGCGAGGCCCCGGGCACCCATCACCCCCCCCTGCCCAGATGGTCACACGTGAGAGCTGGAAAATCTCACCCTGCGGTGATATACCGAGCGACATATAAACATAAACATTATGGTAACTTCTTGTCCCCACCTAACTTGGCCTGAGATCCCCCCACCCCCCAACAACCCGCGAGTCCGCTGGAACTGAAAAAGGCCACATGTATGAGAAAAAAAAAAAAAAAGTTCAAAAATCTTTCCTTTCTTTTCTATCTTTATTCTCCCTTCTTCCTCCCTTCTTAATTTCCTGTATTTTATCTTCCCCCTTCCTTCCTTCCTTCCTTCCTTCCTTCCTTCCTTCCTTCCTCCTTCCTTCCTTCCTTCCTTCCTTCCTTCCCTTCCTCCTTCCCTCCCTTCCTTCCTTTCTTCTCTTCCTCCTTCCTTCCTTCTCTCCCTCCTTCCTTCCCTCCTTCCTTCCTTCCTTCTTTATTTTCCTTCTTTTCTTCTTTCTTTACTTTCTTCCTTTGTTCTTCTTCCTTCCTTTCTTCTTTCCTTCCTTCCTTCCTTCTCTCCCTACTTCCTTCCCTCCTTCCTTCCTTCCTTCTTTATCTTTCTTCTTTTCTTCTTTCTTTACTTTCTTCCTTTGCTCTTCTTCCTTCCTTTTTCTTTCCTTCCTTCCTTCAATATTTCCCTTCTTCCTTCTTTTCATCCCTTTTCTTTCTCAGTTGCAAAATACATAGAAAACCAGCATTCCAAATCTGTACCTATATTATTTCCCTTAAACTAACTTTCCATCCTTCTTTCTTTCTTTCTTTCTTTCTTTCTTTCTTTCTTTCTCCTTCCATCTTACATTCCCCTATCCTTATTTTTCTTCTTCCTTCATTTCTTCCTTCCTTCTTCCCTTTCTTTTATTTGTTCCTTCCTCCCTGCCTTCTTTTCTATCTTCTTTCTCCCTTCTTCCTTCCTTCCTTTTTTTTTTTTTCTCTCACTCTTTTCTTCTCTTCTTTCTTCATTCCTTCCTCCTGCCTTCTTTTCTATAATTTTCTCCTTTCTTCCTCCCTTCTTAATTTTCTATATTTTACCTTCCTTTTTTTTCTCTCACTCTTTTCTTCTCTTCTTTCTTCATTCCTTCCTCCTGCCTTCTTTTCTATAATTTTCTCCTTTTTTCCTCCCTTCTTAATTTTCTATATTTTACCTTCCTTCCTTCCTTCTTTCCTTCCTTCTTTCCTTCCTACCTTCCTAAATTTCTGTATTTTATCTTCCCTCTTCCGTCTTTATTTCCTTTCTTCCCTTCTTTTCTCTCTTTAATTTCGTCTTCCTGCCTTCCTTTCCTGTTGGTTTCATGAAAAAGTAAAACAAAAATATTCTTCTGAAAGTTTTCTATTCCTGGTTCAGATCTACTCAGTTGAGGAGGAACTCTCCTCACATGCAGGTCCCAATTTTATATATTTTTTTCCTCCTGCACCCAACTGTTAGGCCTCATGCACACGGACGTTTACAGGCTGAAATGTTTGTGAATGAGGCCTTAAAAGCATGGAGAGATTATACACAAAAGGCCAATGAGAGCTGCAGAGCTGGAGGTGTGCCTCTGTGTGTCTGTGTAAATCCAGGAAGTGAATAGGCAGCAGCTTCAGCTGCCCACAGTTAAAATGGCTGCAGCCAGACTCAGTGGAGGGAGATTTCTGCAGCATAATTGGCATGTACAGAATGATAGTATATATATAAAATAATATGCAAAGTGGTTGAAGGGAAGCTTCAGAATGGCAAAGATGTTTTTATTACAAATTATGTGAGCAGACTGCAGTTCCTCTTTAAGTAATTTTCCTTGTTTTTCAAAAGGCCAGTCAGGGGAGCTGGAGTGTTCTGCCCCCCTCTGTCCTATGGCTTTCCTCAGGGTATTCCACCTTCAGATCGGGTTAGCCACCTTCTGTAAATTATGAGCATTTTTTTTTTATCTGACACTGAAAAAAAGTAACAAAATGAAGACAAAAATATATATATATTAAAGGTAAAAAAAATGGAAATAAAAAGAAAATCAGTAGAATAATCAAAATAATTGTTAAGGGAGAAGGGGAAGAAGGAGTTCATTATTGCTAGTTAGGGTTAACAAAGGATTAACAAAGGGATAAAAAGGAATACATTTTATATATTTTTTTTTTTCTTGAAAGTTACCTTTAACTGATGTCTGAAGATCATACCTTTGTTCTTCATATTAATGAAATAGCAAATACAATGAAAATAATGCATTATTACATTGTATTCAGGGCTGGTGCAAGGGTTTTTGACACCCTAGGCGAAACCTCATTTTGCCACCCCCCCCCCCCCCCTTGGCTCTACCCCTGACTACACCCCTTTCCCCTGCCCATGTAAACCCCACCTTTTCAATGAAGTGCCCATCAAATGCAGCCCACCAGTGCCCATCAAATGCAGCCTCACCAGCGACCATCAAATGCAACCTCACCAGCGACCATCCAATGCGGCTTTACCAGCGCCCATCAAATGCAGCCTCACCAGCGCCCATTAAATGCAGCCTCACCAGCGCCCATTAAATGCAGCCTCACCAGTGCCCATCAATGCACCCTACCAGTGCTCATCAAATGCAGCCCCACCAGTGCCCATCAATGCAGCCTCATCACCGCCCATCAAATGCGGCCTACCAGCTTCCATCAATGCAGCCTCACCAGCGCCCATCAATGCAGCCTCATCAGCGCCCATGAAATGCAGTCTACCGGCGCCCATCAATGCGGCCTCACCAGCGCCCGTCAAATGCAGCCTACCAGCTCCCATCAATGCACCCTACCAGCGCCCATCAATGCAGCCTCACCAGTGCTCATCAATGCAGCCTCACCAGCACCCATCAATGCAGCCTCGTCACCGCCCATCAAATGCAGCCTACCAGCTCCCATCAATGCAGCCTCACCAACACCCATCAATGCAGCCTACCAGCGCCCATGAAATACAGTCTACTAGCGCCCATCAAATGCAGCCTCACCAGCACCCATCAATGCAGCCTACCAGCGCCCATCAAATGCAGCCTGCCTGACCAGCGCCCATCAAATGCAGCCTACCAGTGCCCATCAATGAATGTTTGCTTGCTTCCATTCATTCAGGGAGTCGGGATACAGTCACATGTGCAAATGGTGTGCGGCTGCCTGCTGATACTGACACTTAGTTGCTTGCTATAGAGAGAAAAGAGTAGCAAAACCAGTGGCCAAGCGCCCTAGGCAGCAGTTTGCCTAGTGGTAGCACCGGCCCTGATTGTATTTACTCAATGACACTTGCAGACTATCTACAAGTCCATTTACACAAGATCAGCTGCATTTCAATGGCTGCTCCTGCTAAGTAATACAAAGCAATTTCCGGCTGTCATTTTGACATTGCTGGTAATAGCGCGGGGGGGGGGGGGGGGGGGGGGAGGTGGGGGGGGGGGGGGGGCAGGGAAATGGAAGTTGTACATAAGAAAAAAAAACTCCTGATCAGTTACATAACGACATAACAAAGGTTTTTAGCAACCTTCAATGCAGATTCCAGTATGTCCCTCCTCAGTTTTCTCTGTTAAAGTGCGCCTGACATTATTATATATATTTTGTTTTATGTATTACCTCTCATAGTGATCACAGTCCTCCCCTGACAATGTCTTCATCTGATTTTGTTTCCAGAAGGACAGAACCATCTTTGTTAAGGCATCATTCAGGGTCAACATTCGGGATGGGTTTGGGCTGTTTGATTCGGGTTCAGTCTAAACCCATGTTTGTCAGAACCCAGAAGGAAGATGTCAGTGCTGGGTCAATCAGTTATGGCTGAGGCATTCCCTGCCCTATAGATGTATGTACACAAAGGGAGGCGAGGATGCTTGTGACGTCATTGACCTACTATGGCCACATGACCAAATTAGGTCAATGACATTGGGTTTTAAGCCAAAGCCAAACCCAAACTCATCCCTACTAACCATCTTCTTCCTGGACTGACGTTGAACTAATATGACCACATGACCATATTAGGTCAATAACCTTGGGTTCCAAACCCAAACTCAAGTACTCACCATTTACTTTCTGAACTGGCATTGACCTAATGTGGCCACAGGACCATATTAGGTCAATACAATTGGGATCCAAACCCAAGACCAAACCCAAACCCATCCCTACTCACCATTTACTTTCTGAACTGACATTGACCTAATATGGCCATATGACCATATTGGGTCAAAACCATTGGGTTTCAAACCCAAACTCATTCCTACTCACCATCTACTTCCTGGACTGACATCGACCTAATATGGCCACATGACCATATTAGGTCAATAAAATTGGGTTCCAAACCCAAGACCAAACCCAAACTCATCCCTACTCACCATCTACTTCCTGGACTGACATTGACCTAATATGGCCACATGACCATATTAGGTCAATAAAATTGGGATCCAAACCCAAGACCAAACCCAAACTCATCCCTACTCCCCATTAACTTTCTGAACTGGCATTGATCTAATATGGCCACATGACCATATCGGGTTAATACCACTGGGTTTCAAACCCAAACTCATCCCTACTCACCATCTACTTCATGGACTGACATTGACCTAATATGGCCACATGACCATATTGCATCAATACCATTGGGTTGACCTAATATGGCCACATGACCATATTAGGTCAATAAAATTGGGTTCCAAACACAAGACCAAACTCATCCCTACTCACCATTAACTTTCTGAACTGGCATTGAGCTAATATGGCCACATGACCATATTAGTTCAATAAAATTGGGTTTCAAACCCAAGACCAAACCCAAACTCATCCCTACTCACCATTAACTTTCTGAACTGGCATTGACCTAATATGGCCACATGACCATATTGCATCAATACCATTGGGTTTCAAACCCAAACTCATTCCTACTTACCATCTACTTCTTGGACTGACATTGAGCTAATATGGCCACATGACCATATTGGGTCAATAAAATTGGGTTCCAAACCCAAGACCAAACCCAAACTCATCCTTACTCACCATTTACTTTCTGAACTGGCATTGACCTAATATGGCCACATGACCATATTGCTTCAATAGCATTGGGTTTCAAACCCAAACTCATCCCTACTCATCTACTTCCTGGACTGACATTGACCTAATACAGTGGTGTGAAAAAGTGTTTGCCCCCTTCCTCATTTCCTGTTCCTTTGCATGTTTGTCACACTTAAGTGTTTCGGAACATCAAACCAATTTAAACAATAGTCAAGGACAACACAAGTAAACACAAAATGCAATTTGTAAATGAAGGTGTTTATTATTAAAGGTGAAAAATCCAAACCATCATGGCCCTGTGTGAAAAAGTGATTGCCCCCCTTGTTAAAACATACTATAACTGTGGTTGTCCACACCTGAGTTCAATTTCTCTAGCCACACCCAGGCCTGATTATTGCCACACCTGTTCACAATCAAGGCATCACTTAAATAGGAGCTGCTTGACACAGTAAGGTCCACCAGAAGATCCTTAAAAGCTACACATCATGCCGAGACCCAAAGAAATTCAGGAACAATTGAGAAAGAAAGTAATTGAGATCTATCAGTCTGGAAAGGGTTATAAAGCCATTTCCAAAGCTTTGGGAATCCAGCGAACCACAGTGAGAGCCATTATTCACAAATGGCGAAGACATGGAACAGTGGTGAACCTTCCCAGGAGTGGCTGGCCGCCCAAAATTACCCCAAGAGCGCAGCGACGACTCATCCAAGAGGTCACAAAAGACCCCACAACAACGTCCAAGGAACTGCAGGCCTCACTTGCCTCAGTTAAGGTCAGCGTTCATGCCTCCACCATCAGGAAAAGACTGGGCAAAAATGGCCTGCATGGCAGAGTTCCAAGGAGAAAACCACTGCTGAGCAAAAAGAACATCAAAGCTCGTCTCAATTTCTCCACAACACATCTTGATGATCCCCAAGACTTTTGGGACAACATTCTGTGGACTGATGAGACAAAAGTGGAACTCTTTGGAAGGTGTGTGTCCAAGTATATCTGGCGTAGAAGGAACACTGCATTTCAGAAAAAGAACATTATACCAACAGTAAAATATGGTGGTGGTAGTGTGATGGTCTGGGGCTGTTTTGCTGCTTCAGGACCTGGAAGACTTGCCGTGATAAAAGGAACTATGAATTCTGCTGTCTACCAAGAGATCCTGAAGGAGAATGTCCGACCATCTGTTCGTGTACTCAAGCTGAAACGAACTTGGGTTCTGCAGCAGGACAATGATCCTAAACACACCAGCAAGTCCACCACCGAATGGCTGAAGAAAAACAAAATGAAGACTTTGGAGTGGCTAGCCAAAGTCCTGACCTGAATCCTATTGAGATGTTGTGGTATGACCTTAAAAATGCCGTTCATGCTCGAAAACCCTCTAATGTAACTGAATTAGGACAATTCTGCAAAGATGAGTGGGCCAAAATTCCTCCAGGACGCTGTAAAAGCCTCATTGCACGTTATCGCAAACGCTTGGTTGCAGTTGTTGCTGCTAAGGGTGGCCCAACCAGTTATTAGGTTTAGGGGGCAATCACTTTTTCACACAGGGCCATGATGGTTTGGATTTTTTTTCACCTTTAATAATAAACACCTTCATTTACAAATTGCATTTTGTGTTTACTTGTGTTGTCCTTGACTATTGTTTAAATTGGTTTGATGTTCCGAAACACTTAAGTGTGACAAACATGCAAAGGAACAGGAAATGAGGAAGGGGGCAAACACTTTTTCACACCACTGTATGTCCTTGTGACCATATTAAGCCAGTGTTGTCATGAGCACCCCTTCCCCTCTTGTGTACATGTGGCTGTGCATTGGGAGTGCAATGGCTCTTATTGATTGGCACAGCACTGACATCTTTTTTGGGGGCTGGGCCGAACATGGGTTCAGACCAAACCCTAGTCGAACTCATGCTCATCCCTAGTTACAATCTACTTCCTGGACTGAGATGCCAACTCAGAGATGTAAATCCTGCTGCCTGTGCAATTTTTTAGCTATGTTAGCAATTGTCTGACAAGGATCATCCCCTACTGTGCCATAGGTTGGACTTGATGGACTTGTGTCTTTTTTCAACCTCACCTACTATGTTACTATGTATCCTCTCACCTTGTGACTTGCTACAAAGTTGCATTCTGATTACTGGGGGAGAGGAGACTTGGGAAATGCTTCCTCCTGCCTGCAGCAGACTGGTGACATCATCTCAGCTTAGGCAAAGTCACGTGACTGGAGCTCATTCATTTGATGATACAAGTTTCAGCTTTCATGAAAAATGATACTGTTATTGTATAATGTAAAACATCAGGAATATATTCATTCAGACTTGCAAAATAACTGAAAGGCCCACTTTAAGAGAACAGAAAATGAATTACCACCAATTGGAGTCCTCGAGGATGGGGAGGAGGGTGGCAGGACTGACCCCATCTGAGTACAGACTCACCTGCCGTCGCCAAAAGCCCATTTCTGAAACGCAATCCTCGGTTCACATCGGCCTGCTTACGTTACCCGACCGCAGAAAAGGATTTGATGTAGAATTACAGCCATAAGCTGCTATATGTTTTGGCATGGGATAAAACCAGCTCACATTCTGTCGACATTATAGGGAAACGCAGGGCACTTAAGATGTCCTCTAAGTACCAGGTGTTACCAAAATACGGCTCGCTGCTCGGATTAAACCGTTTAGCCGTGTGAAGAGTGTAATTATACTTGTGCTGTATCAGAGATATCCTGACAATGATATTTCACACTCGAGTAAAAAAAATCAAAATTGTAATTACATCCCTGCATTTATACTGGAGGCTTTTAGAGGGAAACCATATACGCTACAAAGTAAAAAAAAACGATAGATAGATATGGGGTTGATTTACTAAAACTGGACTGGAGAGTGTTGAATCTGCTGCAGCTGTGCATGGTAGCCAATCAGCTTCTAACTTCAGCGGATTCTAACTTCAGTAATTTTTTTTACTTTCCATCTATTAAATCTTCTGCCCTTGTTGTTTTAATCACTTCAGCCCTGGTAGGATTTACCCCCTTCCTGACCAGGCCATTTTTTGTGACTGACACTGACAATTGCGCGGTCGTGCGACGTTGTACACAAACAAAATTGACGTCCTTTTTTTCCCACAAATAGAGCTGGTATTTGATCAGCTCTGCAGTTTTTATTTTTTGGGCTATAAACAAAAAAAGAGCGACAATTTTGAAAAAAAAACAAAACAATATTTTTTACTTTTTGCTATAATAAACACATTTAACCCCTTGATCGGCCCCTAGTGTTAACCCCTTCCTTGCCATTGACATTTATACATTAATCAGTGGCTATTTTTTTGCTCTGATCGCTGTATAAATGTCACTGGTCCCAAAAAAGTGTCAAAAGTGTCCTATCTGTCCGCCGCAATGTCACAGTCCCGATAAAAATCGCAGATGCTTTCACACCGAAGCAGTGCGCTGGCAGGGCGGTGAAAAAAATGCTCCTCTCTATTGAAATGAATGGAAAGCTCTTCAAAAGCGCCTGAAAAGCTCTTAAAAAGCGCTCAATGTTTTACTGGTAGTTTAGAAGTGTCTCAGACCCCTTTCACACTGGAGGCGTTTTCCAGGTACTTTAGCGCTAAAAATAGCGACTGTAAAGCCTGAAAAATGCCTCATCTGCAATCCCAGTGTGAAAGCTTGAGTGCTTTAACACAGGGGCGCTGCGCTGGCAGGACGTTGGAAAAAGTCCTGCAAGCAGCATCTTTGAGGAGCTTTAGGAGCGGTGTTTATACACTCTCCTCAAGCGCCCCGGCCCATTGAAATCAATGGGCAGTGCCGCCAGAGTGCCTGCAAAGCGCCTCGGCAGCGGCGCTTTGCAGGAGCTTTTAACCCTTTATTCGGCCACTAGCGGGGGTTAAAAGTGCCCCGCTAGCGGCCGAAAAGCGCCTCTAAAATTATAGTAAAGCGCCTCTAAATCTAGCAGTGCTTTACCGCTGATGCCCCTGCGCTGTCAGTGTAAAAGGGGCCTAAAGTGCTAGAAATAGCGCCTGTAAAGCCCCGAAAAACCGCCTCCCCTGCAGCCCCAGTGTGAAAGTCTGAGTGCTTTTACACTGGGGAGGTGCGCTTGCAGGACAGGGAAAAAAAGTCCTACAAGCAGCATCTGCAGGAGCAGTGAATACAGCGCTCCTAAAATGCACCCGCCATTGAAATGGCCAGAGCTGCCAAAGCGTCTGCAAAGCTAAAACAAAGGTAAAGCGGCGCTAAAATAAGGTGCTTTACTGCCACTGCCCCAGTGTGAAAGTGCCCTAATATGCCCCTGCTTCCTCCACTGCAGGCGTCTGCTCCATTCACTCGGATGCTCTGGGATGGCGAATCCACAACCCGTTCATCTCAATCTGGGTTTGCCGACCTGCCACCCCAGAGCATGGACATGCGCTTCCTTGGTTTGAGGTTGCAGGCCACATCAGAAGGCTCTGGGGGCCACGGGTTTAGCACCCCTGGTCTACACCATAAGAAAAAACAAAAAAACTACACACAGTACCCTTACCTTCACCATATAAAGGCTGTACACAGTACTACACCTGAACCCAAAATCAGACAGTAAAGCACATATATAGATGGTAAAGCACAGATGGTAAAGCACATATATAGCTTCAATTATAATAGCACCACCACACACAGCCACAGTACCGGACAATGCCATAAAGCGGTAATAAACTGCATAAGAAAATAAAAATGGGACCAGGAAGTTTAGGTCATAATGTGCTAGTATGCATCGCAAAACGGCGTGCTGTCACCGATGAAGACACTTCAATTTTCACCCGATCTTCATTCCGGGTTCACAGGGTTCGGCGATAATAATGGCCGAGCCGGCGATGACATCGCTGTTTACGGCTCTGAAGGAACGGGTATGCCAGTCCTTCATAGCGCATGCGCCGGTGATGTCACTGGCTGCCAATAAAGTAAATATCTCCTAAATGGTGCATTTTTAGGAGATATTTACTGTACCAATAGGTAAAAATCATACAAGGGAGTTTACTCCCACTTTAATGCAGCGTACCTTAAAGTGGTTGTAAACCTAGTTACACCACTTTTACCTACAGGTAAGCCTATAACATGGCTTACCTGTGGGTACTGGAAATATCTATATATTCACCATATATGCTTGTGTCTACGTCATCGGTGCATGGGCACTGAGGAAAGGGCACGATCGTGCCGCTTCTAAAGGGCCCGCGGTCGGCTTATTCTGGGTGGACATCCGTAGGACAACTTGGCCCCTGGGGCGCGCACTTGGGAACATCCGTGATCACGCATAGCGCCCGTTTACCACGTGATCGCTCTGTCAAATGACGGAGTGATCACATGTAAAATAAAACAGCGTCACGTCATGACGCCGGTTCCTCCCTCCCCTCTCTGTACCGATCGGTACAGTGAGAGGGGAGAAGCGGAGAGGGGGAGAGATGGCAGCAGCGCTGTGGGCTGGATGTGTAGTGCCCACAGCACTGGTCAGTGATGCAATACTCTGCCAATACTGTGCAATACTCTGCCAACACTGTGCAATACTCTGCCAACACTGTGCAATACTCTGCCAATACTGTGCAACACTGTGCAATACTCTGCCAATACTGTGCAATACTCTGCAACACTGTGCAATACTCTGACAATACTGTGCAATACTCTGCAACACTGTGCAATACTCTGCCAATACTGTGCAACACTCTGCAATACTCACCAATACTCACCAATACTCTGCAATAAATCTTAATAGAAACAAAGAATTTTTATTTATTTTTTAACAAATTTTCTGTCTTTTTTGATTTATAGCGCAAAAAATAAAAAACCCAGCGGTGATTAAATACCACCAAAAAAAGAAAGCTCTATTCGTGTGAAAAAAAAGGACAAAAAATTCATTTGGGTACAGTGTTGCCAGACTGAGTAATTGTCATTCAAAATGTGAGAGCACCGAAAGCTGAAAATTGGTCTGGTTAGAAGGGGGTTTAAGTGCCCAGTGGGTAAGTGGTTAAAGAACCCTCTACGTAGTTTAAGGTTAAACCTCTTTTCTTCTAATTTTAATGAGTGGCCACGTGTCTTATTAAACTCCCTTCTACGAAAACGTTTTCTCCCTATTGTGGGGTCACCAGTACGGTATTTGTATATTGAAATCATATCCCCTCTCAAGCGTCTCTTCTCCAGAGAGAATAAGTTCGGTGCTCACAACCTTTCCTCATCACTAATATCCTCCAGACCCTTTATTAGCTTTGTTGCCCTTCTTTGTACTCGCTCCATTTCCAGTACATCCTTCCTGAGGACTGGTGCCCAGAACTGGACAACATACTCCAGGTGAGGCCGGACCAGAGTCTTGTAGAGCGGGAGAATTATCGCTTTATTACTTGTACCAGCCAATCAGAAATCATTGTTCATTGGTTTGCTCACTCCAGACTCTTGAAAGCTGAGCTATGATTGGCTAGCGTGATCTGCTGGTGCACTATGTAGCACACAGAGCGGGTACAACACCCATCTAACCAGAAGTGGTGCTTCAATAGGCCCCATCCCCAGCCAGAGGAGTACATTTTATTCTGGCCCACGTCCCACAGGGACAAAGACAGCTCTCTAAACTCCAAGCTGGAGATTTATAACCAGCTATTAGGAATGTTTTATTACCCTTACGTATTAGGAGAAATTTAATTCTGTTACTGGTGCATGAAATGCCACTGGAGTATGAATGTGAGCGGGATGGGATCGCTGTGCCTTCACTGTGCAGCTCAATGTTACAAATCCATACAAAGATACAAGAAAACTTCAACATTTTTATATAATAAAAAACTAAAGGATTCAACATCATATTTACATTTATTGTTGTTGTGTACAGTACAAAACATCCGCACCTTTTGGAAGATTTTGCCGTATTAAACAACAATAAAACATTTACATTTTAACAGTAAATTGGAAATTTTTTCCTGAAGAACTTACACTCTAAGGAAAAGGGTAACATCACTATATGAAACAGATAGATAGATATCCAAATTTCCCATCAAACTCAATACACTTCTTATTTGAGTCCCGCTTACCCTATACAGAGGGA
>CM053034.1:209121052-209143552 GCA_028564925.1 Lithobates sylvaticus | reverse complement strand
AGGAAAATAGATAGATGATAGATAGATAGATAGATAGATAGATAGATAGATAGATAGATAGATAGAAAAAACAGAGAGAGTGTGATGAGGGGGGGTATAGATAGATACAGGGGATAGCTAGATTAAAAAAAGAGACATACATGAGAGAGGGGTAAGTAGATGGATAGATAGACATGTATAGAGAGATGTTATAAAGTGATCACCCTATGGAAAAGCTCTTAAAAATAGATAGATAGATAGCTAGATAGATAGATAGATAGATAGATAGATAGATAGACAGATCGATAAGCATTGAAAGAGAAAAAACAGAGCGATGAGAGGGGGATAGATAGCTAGAGAGAGATAAATAGATAGAATATATTTTATATCTGCACAGACCTACACAAGGAACTGGCGATTAATTCTTCTAAACTTTTAGGTTTATCTATCTCCTTATTGTTGGTCTGGTGACCCCGGCACTGACGATTCTGTCTCTCCTGTGTGTATGGACCCCTCTCACATGTCGCCCAATCTGCGTCACTATATTAATGTCCAAATCTAATTTACCAGAAGGACGTGTTGTTTTAGATTGGGACGTCAATCCTCTTCTCCTTCCTTCCTTCTCCTCTCCCCTTTCATCTGCCCCTTCCTTCCATTATAACACCTTATTACCGACCGACTTGTCTGATATTATAGCATTTACCGGGAATCTGGTGAAAGAAGTTCAGCGTTCTGAGCTATTTATCAGACTGTTAAATATCCAGATAAATCTACATTTCGCTGGAGAGTTGAATCTGCCCGCAGGATCCTCTCCTCTCCATCTACCCTGCGATAGAAGCTCGGCGACTTTTCGCTTTCATGCCCAAAATGCTGCGCCAGAGCGATAATTCTGCGCGCTAAGAAATTATTAGCGAATGTATGAAGTTTGCGTGCAGCTTGTTCAGATCGCCCAATGCCAGAGATCGCAATACAGACCCTCTATAGGAAAGACCACCCGATCCTAACAAAGCAATGTGATTTTTATTAACTTCAACGTCTATAGAGGTTTTAGCAACTTTTTTTCAACTCTACTTTTATATCAGTATTTAAAATAATCGGTCCCATGAGATTTTTTTGTTTGTTTTTTTTTGTTTTATAGCTTTATTCTATTTTAATTCGTTTTCTACTACTAATAAATAAATGAAACCAGACACATTAGACAAAAGACTAATTTGAATGGGTTCTGTTTTCATGCTTAATTGACGATGTCCAAAACAGTACTTTGTCTTCTGAAAATGAATTAACTATTAAATGTTTCATTTAGGGCAGATTTTGTTACTATTATTATTATTATGATTGTTATTTTTATTTGTTAAAAAATAACAACAAAAACAATAATAACAAGAGTATTATTATTATTATTATGATTGTTATTTTTATTTGTTAAAAATAACAACAAAAACATTAATAACAAAAGTATTATTATTATTATTATTATTATGATTGTTATTTTTATTTGTAAAAAATAACAAAAACAATAATAACAAGAGTATTATTATTATTATTATGATAGTTATTTTTATTTGTTAAAAATAACAACAAAAACATTAATAACAAAAGTATTATTATTATTATTATTATTATTAATAATAATAATAATAATAAATAATAATAACAATAATCGTATACTAATATGAATAATAACAATATGAATAGTCATATGAATAATATGAATATTAATTTAATAATATAGAAATAATTTCGATCAAACTTGAAGCTCTTTTATTTAGCTACTGTAGAAATACAAGCTCTGGGGTTTTAAAAAGCAAATTAGGCATATTTTCTGAGAAATAGTAAAGGATAAACTAACTATAATTAGTGTCAGCTGGATTTAACTAATTGATTAAAAAGTACATAAAAGTATCATTTCAACTTTTGTCTCAACAACTGCTATAGTAAAATAAAGCCCTAGACTTTTACAAAGCAAACTATGTAACTTTTTTGGGGAATGAAAAAAGGATTAACTAATTAGGATATACGACTAATATTAAACGACACATTACTAATGAACAAAAGTATTTATTTTGAGGATTAATAAATTATTAATTAACTATATATATATATATATATAAATATATATATATATATATATATATATATATAATATATATATATAAATATATAAAATATAAAAATATATAAAATATATATATATATATATATATATATATATATATATATATATATATATATATATATTGTAATCAAGGCTTTACTCATGATTAAATGTATTATTTCTACATATATTAAAAACTCATTGATTAAAAAAAAAAGTATTTTTCTGAAAATGAAGGATTACCTAATTATTATATATATATATATATATATATATAAAAAATTAAAAAAAAATTAAAAAAAAAATAAATATATATATATATATATATATATAAAATATATAAAATTATAATATATATATATATATATATATTGTAATCAAGGCTTTACTCATGATTAAATGTATTATTTCTACATAATAAAAACTCGTTGATTAAAAAAAAAAAAAAAAAAGTATTTTTCTGAAAATGAAGGATTACCTAATTATTATACTTTTAATGCAAAATATACTTTACTGTTGAATACAAGTATGATTTCAACTTCTCAACAGCTACTATAAAACACTTTACAACGCAAATTCTAAACCTTTTATTCTGAGAGTAAATAAAGGAATAACTAATTATGATATGTGTAATGCAAATTATCCTTAACTAGCTAATAAATGTATTTAAATTCTTGTTAAAAAAATAAAAATAAAAGTATTTAAGAGTATAATTTTTTCCTTGTGTCTCAGCAACTGCAATAGAACTACAAGTCCCCAAAACACATTATAAACTTTTTTTTTTCTCTTAATGATTATTTAATTAATAAAATGTATTATGTCAACAAGACTTCATAGTTTCATAGTTAGTAAGGTTGAATAAAGACATCAGTCCATCCAGTTCAACCTGAGTGAGTGTCTACAATTGTCCCCATTCCTGTACATTGCACACTCACATCAGTCCCTACCCTCAAGGAGCCCACAATCTAAGGTCCCCATTCATATACTAGGGCCAATTTTTGGACAGAAGCCAATTCAGGCTGAATTAGAGAAAGAATAACTTTGTCACAGTAAGCTCTGATTTAGACTCAACCTACAGCTTGCCATCTGCTGGAGAACCACAAGAGCCAGCAGATTAAAAAAAAAAAAGCTGGAGAATCTCATTTTAAAGGGACCCTGTTATGTTGCAGGATGGAGAGTCCCTGTAAATCTAGTTCTTTTAGCTTACTAAAGTGTTTGTGTTTTTTCTTTTTTTTTAAGGGATTGCATTGTAGGCTGGTCTTTGTAGTCCTACAGGAACTGCAGAGCCTAGCTTTGATTTAAACTAAAAATAGGTTTATTTTAGCAGGAATTTGGAGCTTCAAGTCTTTGTTTGGTTTGGCAAGGGCTGGAAGTAAGATAATAATATTGATCTGAATGATCTGGGAGGCAGTGGCTCGTTCCTTCTTGGCATCCCCTGCTGCCCTGTAGCTGTGCCATGAGTAGAGGATAGTGGGCTAGTGAGTGATACTCACCCAGTCCTGGGAGAGGAAAGATTTGTGCCGTTTACAGAGCAGGGAAAAGACTCTGCAGTCTCCTTCTCAGCAGCCTGGGAACAAGGAAAGCCCCCATCTGATTTGGCTTTTATTAAACCCTGGGAGGAATACGGATTGAATTAACCAGGGAGTAGAGAGGAGAGGGAGAGAGGGGAGTTTGCTTTGGCTGTGGTTACAAAGCAGTCTTAAGTCCAGCGGCCTCTCTAATTGCAAGCTCTTGGGGACAAAAACAGCTCCTCCTGACTGTCTGCACCCTAAACAATACACAGTTTATTTATTATTATAATGGAAATATGTGTATTTTGTGTAACAACAACACGTTTTAAATCATTGTTTAAGACGAATTAAGTGCAGGGGTATTGAATTAAAATTCAAGGTCAGGTCAGTAAAAATTTCTTCCAGCAGAAGTCCAAGTCTAATGTTTGTGCTGTAAGTCAGATCATAGTATTTATGTAGTCATTTTCTGTCTATTAGAAAATAAGCCATATACAATTTCCATAGCATTTCAATAATATTTATTGTATATTTCGGTGTGCCCTCCCCCCTTTTTATATCAGGTTTCCCCATCAGAGTGCCCCCTTAGATTAGCTTAGATCAGGTGTCCCCATTAGAGCAACCCCCATCACAGTGCCTTCTTACCCTTACATAGGGTGTTTCCATCACAGTGCCATCTTACATCAGGTGTCCCCATCACAGTGTCCCCTTTCATCAGGTGTCCCCATCACAGTATCCCTTACATCAGGTGCCCCCATCACAGTGTCCCCTTTCATTAGGTGTCCCCTTTCATCAGATGTAAGGTGTCCCCAACAAAGTGTCCCCTTTCATCAGGTGTCCCCATCACAGTGTCCCCTTTCTTCAGGTGTCTCCATCACAGTGTCCCCTTTCATTAGGTGTCCCCAAAAAAGTGTCCCCTTACATCAGGTTTCGCCATCACAGTGTCCCCTTTAATCAGGTGTCCCCATTGCAGTGTCTGCTTTCATTAGGTGTCCCCAACAAAGTGTCCCCTTACATCAGGTGTCCCCAATCAGTGTCCCCATCAGAATACCCCCTCATCAGGTGTCTCCATACATCAGGTGTCCCCATCACAGTGCCTTCTTACATCAGGTGTCCCCATCACTGTGTTCCCTTACATAGGGTGTTTCCATCACAGTGCCATCGTACATCAGGTGTCCCCATCACAGTGTCCCCTTTCATCAGGTGTCCCCATCACAGTATCCCTTACATCAGGTGCCCCCATCACAGTGTCCCCTTTCATTAGGTGTCCCCTTTCATCAGATGTAAGGTATCCCCAACAAAGTGTCCCCTTTCTTCAGGTGTCTCCATCACAGTGTCCCCTTTCATTAGGTGTCCCCAACAAAGTGTCCCCTTACATCAGGTGTCGCCATCACAGTGTCCCCTTTAATCAGGTGTCCCCATTGCAGTTTCCGCTTTCATTAGGTGTCCCCAACAAAGTGTCCCCTTACATCAGGTGTCCCCATCACAATGCTCTCTACTGCTGGTGTCCCCATCAGAATACCCCCTCATCAGGTGTCCCCATCACAGTGCCTTCTTACATCAGGTGTCCCTATCACTGTGTTCCCTTACATAGGGTGTTTCCATAACAGTGCCATCTTACATCAGGTGTCCCCATCACAGTGTCCCCTTTCATCAGGTGTCCCCATCACAGTATTCCTTACATCAGGTGCCCCAATCACAGTGTCCCCTTTCATTAGGTGTCCCCTTTCATCAGATGTAAGGTGTCCCCAACAAAGTGTCCCCTTTCTTCAGGTGTCCCCATCACAGTGTCCCCTTTCATTAGGTTTCCCCAACAAAGTGTCCCCTTTCATCAGGTGTCCCCATCACAGTGTCCCCTTTCATTAGGTGTCCCCAACAAAGTGTCCCCTTACATCAGGTGTCGCCATCACAGTGTCCCCTTTAATCAGGTGTCCCCATTGCAGTGTCCGCTTTCATTAGGTGTCCCCAATAAAGTGTCCCCTTACATCAGGTGTCCCCATCACAATGCTCTCTACTGCTGGTGTCCCCATCAGAATACCCCCTCATCAGGTGTCCCCATCACAGTGTCCCTTACATCGGGTGTCCCCATCACAGTGCCCCCTTACATCAGGTATCCCCATCGCAGTGCCCCTTTTCTTTAGATGTCCCCATCATTGTGTGATCTTTTATCAGGTGTCCCCATCACAGAGTCCCCTTACATCAGGTGCCCCCCATCTCAGTGTCCTCTTATACAGATGTCCCCTTTCATCAGGTGTCCCCATCACAGTCCCCTTACATTAGGTATGCCTATCACCGATTCCCCATACTGTACATCAGGTGTCCCCATCAAAATGCCCCCTTACTTGCACATGCCTAAGAAACATATATATAAAAAAAAAAAAAAAAAAAGAATGTAGATTGTTTTTTACACTCTGTGGTGCATCACTGCTGTTTAAAATGATCATCTAATCTAGCAACAAAGAATGAATATATTGCAGAATACCAGCCCTTAGATGTGGTGGCTGAATTAGCTTTCTTTTTTTCAGCTTTTTATTTTTTATTTTTACCAGATGATCCTGCCAGTAACACACTTTCTGTCCCAGGGTGACAACGCCCACTGTACTCTATCTATGGAGGAGCAGCGTTGTCACTCTGGAACAGGAAGGGTTTAGGATTACAAAATTGCATCTTCCCCCTCTTCCCTTTTCATAAAATAGGGGGAGGGTGTTCTGTAGATTGCAGAGAGAACGGGTAAAAATGCGATAACAGTACTGCAGGCCGAGGGCACCGGAAGGTATGAGCTCCCTGGATTTTTGGCAGGATTAACAGGTATTTTTGACAATTATCAAATAGATCAAAAAAAATAAAATCTTTCAATGATATATAATAGACTAAAAGGAAGGAAATAAGAGAAGTTCATTCTTAGGACTGAGATTAATATTTACAGATATATCCAGTAAGGTATAGAACAGGGCTCTCCAAACTATGGCCCGCGGGCCACATCTGGCCCACTACAAGATTTTGCCCGGCCCACAGCTAGGGTCAGTGGCATATTCTTAATGTGGACTGATTGAGCATTCAGTAGAGGCCTCCCATGGTCTCTGTTTCTGATGTAAGGGGGAATTGTGATGGGTGACTCTGATATATGGGGGACCATGAAGGGGACCCTGAAGTAAGGGGGAACTCTGATGGGGAACCTGATATAAGGGGGAGCTCTGATGGCGACCCTGATGTAACATGGAACTCTGAGGGGGACCCTAATATATGGGGGGAATCTAATGGGGACCGTGATATAAGAGGGAACTCTGATGTGGACTCTGATGTAAGGGGAGAATCAAACGGGGACCCTGATATAAGGGGGAACTCTGATGGGGACCCTGATGTAAGGGGGAACTCTGATGGGATCCCTGATGTAAGGGGGAACTCTGATGGTGACCCTGATGTAAGGGGGAACTCTGATGGGGTCCCTGATGTAAGGGGGAACTCTGATGGGGACCCTGACATAAGGGGGAACTCTGATGGGGACCCTGACATAAGGGGGAACTCTGATGGGGACCCTGATGTAAGGGGAACTCTGATGGGGACCCTGATGTTAGGTGGAACTCTGATGGGGACCCTGATGTAAAGGTGGAACTCTGATGGGGACCCTGATGTAAAGGTGGAACTCTGGGGACTCTGACATAAGGAGGGACTGTGATGTAGGGTGCATTTTTTTCATCCCAGAAAGATTTGTAAAATATACCATGTGGCCCTCATACTGAATAGTTTGGAGATCCCTGGTATAGAACAATGTATACATGGCGGCCAAACATGTGAGCTGATCAAAGCAAACTGAGTTCTGATTGGCCGAGGCGGATTAATGCCTTCTACATATCTCTTTGCTCTTCTCCTTGCATGTATTAAATCTGTATCTCTTTATGAAGTCCCCATGCTGGGCACATATGTACTTGTCTTTGATTTATTCCCATTGTGTAGCCTCTCCTCTTTCTCTTCAGCAGACTGTAGCTACGCATAAGAATAAAGCTTGGCTCTCCCATGATGCAACTGTAGCTTCCTTCTCCCAGATATTGCATAAGTGGTGCTGTCAAGCTATGAGCTTCTTATTGTTTGCATTTGAAGCTGCAGCAAACCTTGTAGATCAGGAACACGCAGTCAGGGGATGCAGGTGAGGCAAAAAAAAATCGAGCTTCGAGGGTCGTAGCTCGACGACCTGGGGGTAGGTAGCCTAAGTCCTACCCCACCACTGGTTAAAAAAAATTGGGGCTGCTATGACCTATGGTTCAAGAGATATGGGGCTCCTTGCACAGCCTATCAGAGGCTACATACAGAGCGGTCAGTTTAAATACAAGCTGGCACATTCAGACTGAGAGGATGAGCTCACAGTGCCTCTCCTCACTTTTTGTCAGAAGCACTGAGCTCCATGGACAGCTTGGAGTCTTGGACCAATGGTAAAGCACCATTGGAACAAGCTGTCCAATAAAAATGCTGCAGTCAGTGGAGGCACGCCTCCCACTGCAGTGTCATAGAAGGGGGCGTGTGTCTAAAAGACAAATAATCCCTTCCAGCCCAGCCCTCTCAACTAGAAGGAAAAACCATGGGTTTATGTGTATAAGATTTACCCACAATCCCATGTTTTTCTCACACAGTTAGGAAGGAGAATGAGAATCTGCTGCTAGTGAAAAGGTACCGTTTTAATAAAGCCAAATCATATATTATTATACTATAGGTTTTAACCAGGGGCGGACTGACAACTCATGGGGCCCCCAGGCAATAGATTATGGGGCCCCCAGACAATCAGAGATTATGGGGCCACATAGTATACACACACACAGTATACAATCACACAGTATACACATACATGTACACACAGTATACACAGACATGTTTTTATTGGCAGAGAAGGTACTGGAGAGGTGGGGCAGATATAATCTCAGGATTTTTAGACCAAAAGCATGTCGATAAGTGACATTTCAGAAACAGATGTAAAAAAAACACAGATTTTTACATACTGTCCCTGGTTTTACTGAGGCTGGCAACCCTGATGGGGCCCCCTAGTGGCCCGGGGCCCTCAGGAAGTGCCCGAGTGGCCGAATGGTCAGTCCGCCCCTGGTTTTAACATAACAATTTATTATTTATCCATTTACTGTGAAATTACTGGTTAGAAGTTATAACGTTAAGCCACCTACTTGAGTACAGTTTTTGAAAATATAATAAATTACCTTAAAAACAATATATAATAATTATTTGTATATTACTTATTTATGGTAATTAAAGTGGCGTTCCAGCCGCAATTTTTTTTTTTTTTTAAAGACAGCAGCTACAAACACTGTAGCTGCTGACTTTTAAAAAGGACACTTACCTGTCCAGCGAGCCCGCGATGTTGCCCGCCCCCCCCCCCCCCCCCCGAGGCCGATCCGTCCATCTGATCGGCTGCCGGCGCCTCCATCTTAACGAAGGGAAACAGGCAGTGGAGCCTTGCGGCTTTACTGCCCGTTTCCTACTGCGCATGCGTGAGTCGTGAATGGTCCCGTTGTTTTCTGGGACACACACATGTCCCAGAAGGCAACGGGGCCACTCGCCGAAGAGGAGGAAGCTCCGCGGAATAGGAAGAGGCAGATTATTTTTTTGCTAGAAAATGACTTAGAACCCCCAAACATTCTACATATTGTTTTAGCAGACACCCTATGGAATAAAATGGTGCATGATTGACAACAAAGTTACTTTATCCCGTGTGAATTCAAACAGAGGCCTTGTTAGCAGCTTGTTTGGCAGTCTATAAAAAAAAAACTTGACAGGGCTTCTAATCCTTCAGTCCCGCAAACAAATACAAAATTCAAGCGGTATTACACCCAAAAGCAAACATTTACCGTATATACTCGAGTATAAGCCGAGTTTTTCAGCACATTTTTTTGTGCTGAAAGTGCCCCCCTCGGCTTATACTCGAGTCAAGCATTTTTCTGCAGCAGAGAATGACATTTTCCGACCCGACTTTGGGGCCTCGTGTCTCGTTTAAAAATTTGGTGTACAAACCCAGTGGAAGTAGCACTACAACATATCCAAATTTGGGGTTCCTAGCACTAAGTGGCCCCAAGATACAGGGCCCCAAATTCGGTCAACTGTGTTCATCTGCAGCAATGTCATTTCAGGACCCTTTGGGTCCAGAGACCCCAATTTTCTGGCTGCAGCTAGGGGGCATCTAGGAACCCTTAACTACCAAGTTTGAAGTTCGGGGGACCTATGGCTGCAAATGGGCACAGTGAGGCTGCAAATGGGCACAGTGAGGCTGCAAAAGGCGATTGTTGACCCTCTTTTCCACTTACAGTAACTGCACATTTCTCACCCTAGGCTTATACCCGAGTCAATACGTTTTCCCAGTTTTTGTGGTAAAATTAGGTGCCTTGGCTTATATTCGGGTCGGCCTATACTCGAATATATATGGTATTTCATTGCAGATTACCAATTCTTAGATGTGATGACTGCATTTGTTTTCTTTTTTTAGGCTTTCTTTCTTTTATTTCTACCTGGTGATCCAGCCAGTCTGTTGTTTTTAAATGAACAAGCTCTCCTGCAAATGTAGCAGTTAGAACATTTGGGACAAGCCATTTACTACTGGCAGGGGTTCTTATAATGATCAGCTTTTAATTATTCATGTAAAACCTTTATCCCAAAAAGAACAAAAAAAACTGTTTGCTGTAACTGATTATAAAGGGTGAGCTGAAGTTCAGCTTCAATTTGTTAAGTATATCTTCTAAATCTGGCCTAGTGATGTCAAACTGCGGCCCTCCAGCTGTTGCATAACTACAAGCCCCATAAGGCAATGCAAGGCTGACATTTACAAGCATGACTCCAAAAGGCAGAGGCATGCTGGGACTTGTAGTTCCACAACAGCTGGAGGGGCACAGTTTTTACAATTACTGGAGCTGGTCCATTGTATGGCTCTCTCTGCGGCAGCTGAAAGCTGGCTTCTTCTCCTCTCCCTTCTTCCGGTCCTTCTGTATGGGACCCCGGCCAGCAGGGGGGCCAGGCAGCAGTGGGGGGGGGGGGGGCAATTACTGGATCCAGTCCCCTGTATGGCTCTCTGTGTGGCAGCTGAAAGCTGGCTTCTTCTCCTCTCCCTTCTACCGGTCCTTCTGTACGGGGCCCAGTCCAGCAGGGGGCCCAGGCAGCTGGGTGAATTGGATATGGGCATGGAGGGTGATTGGCACAGTGGGGAGGCAATTACTGGAACCAGTCCATTGTATGACTCTCTGGGCAGCAGCTGAAAGCTGGCTTCTTCTCCTCTCCCTTCTACCAGTCCTTCTGTATGGGACCCAGGCAGCAGGGGGGGGGATTACTGGAACCAGTCCCCTGTATGACTCTCTGGGCAGCAGCTGAAAGATGGCTTCTTCTCCTCTCCCTCCTACCGGTACTTCTGTATGGGGCCCAGGCCAACAGGGGGCCCAGGCAGCTGGGTGAACTGGATGTGGGTATGGAGGGTAATTGGTGAAGTGGGGGGCAATTACTGGAACTGGTCCCCTATATGGCTCTCTGTGCGGCAGCTGGCTTCTTCTTCTCTCCCTCCTACCCATCCTTCTGTCTGGGGCCCAGGCAGCTGGGTGAATTTGATGTGGGAATGGAGGGTGATTGGCATAGTGGGGGGCAATTACTGGAACCAGTCCCCTGTATGGCTCTCTCTGCAGCAGCTGAAAGCTGGCCTCTTCTTCTCTCCCTCCTACCGGTCCTTCTGTACTGGGCCAAAAATAGCAGGGGCCCCAGGCAGCTGGGTGAATCGGATGTGGCTATTAGGTCTAATTGGTGTGATGAGGGGAAATTACTGGAACTAATCCCCTGTATCGCTCTCTCTGCAGCACCTTAAAACTGGCTTCTTCTTTTCGCCTTCCTACTGGTGCTTCTGTACAGGGTCCAGGCAAGCAGGGGGCCCAGGCAGCTGGGTGAATCAGATGTGGGCAGGGAGGGTGATTGGCACAGTGGGGGGCAATTACTGAATATGTTATATTTACCAGCCCCTTCCTTTTCCTGAATGAACACGATGAGTGATCAATAGCGATCCCTCACTGTGTTCATTTATAACTGAAGCATAGTAAACTGTGTTTATTAGGGGGGGGGCATGTCCGATTGGCTGTGTTGGGCCCCATGGATTCTAACAGCAACCCTGGCCTGCAGACCAGCCTATGTAATGCATAGAAAATGATGCTGAACCTCCATGATTGGAAGAACTGAAATCCAATGAATGAAACGGGCCAAACAGGGACTGTCCGGCTGGGGAGGAAAGATGATGCTCGGCATCCTCCAGCCAGGAAATGAGGCGGAGCCCTATCTGACTCGTTGGAGCTTCTGGTGCACACCGTGAGAAGCTCACAGTGTGCAGTGAAATCAGAGTAAGCTATTTCAGTCCAGGAGAGGAGCCGGTACAACCGCGCAAGACTGAAGGGAAGGTTGGAGGTCAGCTCTAAAGGGAAGGGGCTTCCAGAATTATCACCAATGTATTTTGCACAACAAACTGAAAAATCTTCACACCCCCTATGTCACGCTCGGCATGAAAAAACTGGGTTATTGTAGAATTAGCAAGGGAAATGCAACGCAGTCCTGAATCTGATTGGCCGCTGCGAGTGGCCGCTGTTTGCATCGAGTTACCAAACAAACTCATATAACTCTTCAATCAGCACCACGCTCATATGATCCTCAGTGATTTACGTCCTCTATAAAAATCAAATCCCCGGATTCCTCCTTTGAAGAGACACTTTAAAAAGTGACCGGAAATTCTGTTTTATGGCGGGTCAGCCCCATCTAGTAAATCTCCGAATACTGAGCTGACAGATAACAAGTTCCACCTTTACAGGCAAAGGAAGAATGAAGTTGCACTATTCTGTATTAGGTAGATGTGTCGATGGAGGAGGGGGTGGAAATTCTGCGGCGTAAAGCGGTATTAAAGCCAAAAGCGAAAATTTATTATATTGCAGCTTACCAATTCTTAGATGTAATGGCTGCATTCGTTTTTCTTTTTTCAGGCCTTCTTCCCTTTATTTTTCCCTGGTGATCCTGCCCAGTGCCGGGACAAGGACATCTGGAGCCCAGGGTGATCGTGCCA
Source organism: Lithobates sylvaticus (assembly GCA_028564925.1). Taxonomy (NCBI): domain Eukaryota; kingdom Metazoa; phylum Chordata; class Amphibia; order Anura; family Ranidae; genus Lithobates; species Lithobates sylvaticus. The sequence continues at coordinate 209,130,903 of CM053034.1, read as the reverse complement.
AAACTGCACCCCCCCCCCCCCCCCCCAAAACTGCACCCTCCCCAAAAAAAATCACCCCTCCTAGCACAAATCTTCTACCCCTAAAATTTCCCCTTCGAATACATATCCTCTCCTCCCCACTCCAAATCCCCTCCCCCTCCTCCCAGCACAAATGTCCCCCCAATCCCCCCTCCAAAGCACAGGGCGATCATTGCCCCCCCCAGGATGTATGAGTATTATGTGTCAGCAAAGATCCCCCCACCCCCCCCCCAAAGACAGCTGAGCACTAATCTGCATGCTTACCTCCCAGTACAAATCTTGGCCCCCTCTATTCCACAAATCCCCCCAGCACAAAAGCCCCACCCCCCCCCAAAAATCACCCCTCCTAGCACAAATCTTCTACCCCTAAAATTTCCCCTTCGAATGCATATCCTCTCCTCCCCACTCCAAATCTCCTCCCCCTCCTCCCAGCACAAATGTCCCCGCAATCCCCCCTCCTGAAACTTACCTTCCTATCACAAATCCCCCCAATCATCCCTATCAGCACAAATCCCCCCCCCCCCAATCCAGAGCATTCTGAGCCCAGGGCAACATCCAAAGTCCAGGGCGATCATGCCAAACTGCCTCTCCCCCCCCCCCCCCCAAGATGTATGAGTATTACATGTCAGCAAAGATCCCCCCCAAAAAACAGCCCTAATCTGCATGTTTACACCGTAAGCATAAATTTCCCCTCCTCCCAGTGCAAATCTTGGCTCCCTCTCATCCACAAATCCCCCCAGCACAAAAGCCCCCCCTTCCCCCCCCAAAAAAATAAATAAATCACCCCTCCTAGAACAAATATTCTACGCCTAAAATTTCCCCTTCGAATACATATCCTCTCCTATCCATTCCAAATCCCCTCCCCCTCATCCCAGCACAAATGTCCCCCCGATCCCCCCTCCAAAGCACAGGGAGATCATGCCAAACTGCCCCCCCTCCAAGATGTATGAGTACTACGTGTTAGCAAAGATCCCCCCCCCCCCAAAAAAAAAACAGCTGAACCCTAATCTGCATGTTTACACCCTAAGCATAAATTCCACCTCCTCCCAGTACAAATCTTGGCTCCCTCTCATCCACAAATCCCCCCAGCACAAAAAAAAAATCTCCTCTCCTAGCACAAATCTTCTACCCCTAAAATGTCCCCTTTGAGTAGTACACATCCTCTCCTCCACACTCCAATTCCCCCCCAGCACAAATTTCCCCCTAAGCCCCCCTCCTAGCACAATCAGTTAAACAGGGGCATGTAAGAGCTCCCCTGAGCTCTGCGGTGTAATGCAATAGGGTGGCTGCCCTTAAGCTTCCCGCTAGAGGACATCCTGCCTCGTTGAAGTTGTGCCTCCTCCTCCTCTCAGGCACCCAAGTAGAGTCAGTGACCTCATCATCCCCACCCTCCTCATCACTGGAGCAAACTTGGCAGTATTCTGCAGCTGGGGGAACATGACTGCCAGTTTACCTTCCTCAACCTGGGAACCAACATCGGAGCCTTCAAATCACTGCTCATCCTCCAGCAGCATGTTCCTGACACTGTGGTCGAACAGTTCGGGGGACTCCTCCGTGCATGATGGTGGGGCTATGGGAGGAGTGACTGTGGACAAGGAGCCGGTGGAATAGGGGGCTCCTCCATGCATGATGGTGGGGCTACGGGAGGAGTGACTGTGGACAAGGAGCCGGTGGAATAGGCCGCTTTGGCAGCTGCATTGGAAAGCAAACTACTCTGAGCCTGGGTGACAGAGGATGAGGAGGATGAGGACACACATTTGGCTACTCGCTGGACTGCGCATGCGCGACGCCGCCATATGCGTTCCAACACCGTGGCGATCTGCGCTTGCGCAGAATTTTGTGACCACACCCCTGAGTCCAGGTTTAAGCCCCACCATCCAAGTGGACATAGAGTTAGATTATAATTATGCCAAGCGAATCGAGGCCACTTTCCCCCGAAGCGTGGCGTGCGAAGCGAAGCCGCGCCTAAGCTTGGTGAGCAAAGCGAGGCCGCAAGGGGCCCTGTGGCAAAGTTGTGTCTTACAACAGTGTTGGAACGCATATGACGGCGTCGCGCATGAGCAGTCCAGCGGGTAGCCAAATGTGATTGGTCGTCATATGTGATGCTACACCTGCACTGTATTAGCAACTGTACTATGGATGCACTGTATTTTATACTGTGTACACCACCAGAAGTGTAGTAGAAACTGTACACACTGTATTAGATACTGTGTACACCGCCTGAAGTGTATTAGAAACAGTACACCACAGAATGCACTGTAGATATAGTCTACACTGCATGCAGAGTATATATATATATATATCAAATCCATATAACTATATACCCAAAATAAAGTGCAATTCATAAATAAAGTGCATAAAAGAAAATGTCCCCCTAAAGTGTTAAGTGCTTTTATGAATTTCAAGTGTCCAGTTTCAGTGCATCAGCTGACTTTCAGAATACAGTGTCGCTTTCATCCCTCCACTCCTTTAATCTCCGTCACCATGTGAGTAGCCTTAACCCACACTCCTCCACTTAGCCCTTGTTCATCTAGTCCTTACAATACCAGCCGGGGGTTTCCACCACTCCTGCACTCTTTCACTGCTTTGTTGTTTTTCCTGTCCTGGCTCCACCACTCAGCCTGGTGCAAGCTCGATCCGTGTGCAGAATGACGTCAGGTAAGTCCGCCCTGACACGTTTCGTCATTGCGACCACTTCAGGGAGTGTTCCTGCAGCATGGACACAGGTTACATCTACACCACCTTACCCTTTCTGCTTCAAATCGCTCCATATATCTCCACATGTTTTTGCTCCTGTTGATCCATTAATCCTCTGTTTTTCAATTAGCCTGTAATATGCTCTATTTAAAGTGATTGCAAAGGATCACTTGTAAAACAATCCATTCGGTTTAAAATAGAAATGAAAGGCAACATTTTTATGTATAGGTATAAAAAAATGATACATTTATTTTTCCTTCTTATAAGTGATCACATTCCCTTTGTTTTCAGCTGCATAAGAGTTGGGGGAGGAGAAACAGCAGTACACTGAGCTTTCCAGTAAATGGCTGTGCAGGGGGGGGGGGGGGGGGGGGTGGGCTGTGCAGGCCAATTCCCAGAATAGTAAGAGAACTGAACACAATGTGATCTCATGCTTAGTGTGGTCAGTTTTAAATAAGAACGCAGACAGAGTGGCAGGAACACCAGGGATTTCCCATTAAGGAAGAAATACAAAGAGAACAGGAGACTTTTTCATACATTTCGTACATTGTACAGCAGCCACATATCAGGAATATGAAATGTTGGGTTTACATATTCTTTAATAGGTAACTTGAATTCAGGGATCTCCAAACTTTCTATAGAAAGGGACAATTTACTGTCCTTCAGGCTTTGGGGGGGCTGGACTGTGCCCAGTGGGAGTAAACAATGTCCGACCTTTGGTATTAGGGGGAGAAATAGTTAGTGACAGTAGTGCAATAGTGCCCCATTTTTGTTGTCAGTAGAAGGAACTATGCCGCATTGTTGTTATAAGCTGCATGAATTTTGCCCCATTGTTGGTATAAGTTGCAGGAATTATGCCCCATTCTTGGTACAAGCCGCAGGAAATTTGTCCCATTCTTGGTATAAGCGGCAGGAAATTTGCCCCGTTGTTGGTATAAGCGGCAGGAATTATGCTCCATTGTTGGTATAAGCGGCAGGAAATTTGCCCCATTGTTGGTATAAGCGGCAGGAATTATGCCCCATTGTTGGTATAAGCGGCAGGAATTATGCCCCATTGTTGGTATAAGCGGCAGGAATTATGCCCCATTGTTGGTATAAGCGGCAGTAATTATGCCCCATTGTTGGTATAAGCGGCAGGAATTATGCCCCATTCTTGGTAAAAGCGGCAGGAAATGTGCCCCATTGTTGGTATAAGCAGCAGGAATTATGCCCTGTTGTTGGTATAAGCGGCAGGAGTTATGCCCTGTTGTTGGTATAAGCGGCAGGAATTATGCCCCATTGTTTGTATAAGCGGCATGAATTATGCCCCATTCTTGGTATAAACAGCAGGAAATGTGCCCCATTGTTGGTATAAGCAGCAGGAATTATGCCCTGTTGTTGGTATAAGCGGCAGGAGTTATGCCCTGTTGTTGGTATAAGCAGCAGGAGTTATGCCCCATTGTTTGTATAAGCGGCAGGAATTATGCCCCATTCTTGGTATAAACAGCAGGAAATGTGCCCCATTGTTGGTATAAGCAGCAGGAATTATGCCCTGTTGTTGGTATAAGCAGCAGGAGTTATCCTCTGTTGTTGGTATAAATGGCAGGAGTTATGCCCTGTTGTTGGTATAAGCGGCAGGAGTTATGCCCTGTTGTTGGTATAAGCAGCAGGAGTCATGCCCCATTGTTTGTATAAGCGGCAGAAATTATGCCCCATTGTTGGTATAAGCGGCAGGAATTATGCCCCATTGTTGGTGTCAATGGAAGAAATAGTGCCTCAAGGGCTGGATAAAGGCAAGTAAAGGGCCACATCCGGCCCTAGGGCCGCAGTTTGGAGACCACTGCTCTAGTTGCTACTCAATCAATCCATTAACCCTCTGCTTTCCTACATACCTCTGTATAGTTAATCCCTCTTGCAGGTATATACCAAATACAATTAAAAAGAACAAATACAATTAAACATAAAATTTAAAACATATCCATAACATTGCCTTCTGACTTTACAACCACTTCAACTTATTTCCGCTGCGCTTGATTGGATAATCAACGTTAACATTCACAGAATGAATTGTGCGAAGATTCCCAACTCCCAAATCTGCAATTACCTAAACATTTTATCGCCGCCCTCATACCAACGCCAGGCCCGTTCGGCGGGCCAAAACTGAAAGCGAGCGATATCTAATCCATAAAAGCGTTGCGTAATTTGTCGTCACTTTATAAATAAAGGAAATAAAATATCAACACCCCCCCCCCCCCCACTTCTTATGTCACCATCCCGCAGAATATGGAAAGACAGATGGAATCCTAAATGTGGTCAGTTCCACGCCGGTCTCAATCCTCCATTCTTCCACACAAACACACATTCACCCCCCCCCCCCCCCCCCCCCACCCTCATAATTACATTAATGTCATGTGTCTTTTCCCCTTATTTTTATCTAAAAGGCTTTTTTATGGAGCGGGTTTAATGGGTCCATCTGCCCCCACCCTCCCACCATGTCACCACCCTCTTATTAGCCCAGACTGAGCTGCCTTGTCTCTTGTGTGTTGGTGGACTGGACACTGAGAAGCAGATTGCATGTGGACAAGACCAAAGGTATCTCCTGCAAACTCTCTAGAGATCCCAAAACCGAGGAAGAAGAAGAAGAAGGAGAAGGAAGAGAGGGGGTGGGGGGGGTTGGGGAGGAAGAAAGCAAGAGAAGAAGAAGAGGGGAGGGAGACAGAGCAAGAGAACAGAGCAGGAACAGAAGACTGAAGCCCATAACAGCACAAGTAGACCAACCAGGAGAAGAAGAGGACACCAGAAGCAGATTCTTGAGAGAGAAAGTCACTCATTTCTGAGGATCTGCAAACTTTCGGAAAGTTGGGAAAACTTTGGAAAGAGAGAGAGAGAGAGAAAGAGAGAGAGAGAGAGGAAACCAGAGAAGAGGTAGGGGGGAGGGAGCTAGTGCAGAGACTCCTAGTGAGCTGGTGCCCCTCCAAAAATTAAGGACACACCAGGCCTTTTATTTTAGGAATGAATGCCACTGATCCATGTGTGTCTTATTGTGAACCCCCTACCATGGATTGTTACTACAGCCCGGCTCCGCAAGTCAGAGAGCTCCAGAGTTCGCCTTTTAGGGCATTCCAGCCCAGTGATAAGTTTAGTCCCGCTTTCCTTTCCAGCAAAGGACAGAGCTTTGGGGACAAGTCCAGGAGCTCCTCGTACCAGCAGGAGTGCCAGACCTTGGATGGCAGTGCCAGGGAGCAGCAGAGCCAAGGAACCTACCCCAAGTACCACCAGCAGTCCCAACAGCAGCAGCAGCAGCAGCAATCCCACATCTACATGCAGAACAATTCCTGCAAATCTCCATCAGACAGCCTGAAACTGCAGGACAGCCCAGGAGAGCCTCTCATTTCTTGCTACGGTAAGAGGAACCCCCCTGTACCTTGCTGCTTTAAATGTGCAAAAGTTCTCAAATTTTCTGCAAATGCTCAACTTAAGCTGGCCATACATGAATAGAAAAAATTATTCGAAAAAAAAAATTCGATTTTGATAAAGATCTGTGTGTTAACGCCATCATTGTATCAATTTGTTTTCCACATATTATCGATCCTTAACAACATAAACGGTAAATTTTTTGTCGATCAATGCACATGCGCTGTACTTTTTTTTGCACTAATTACAATCGATTTCCCTACCAATGTTTAGAAAATTGGAGCAAAATTCCGACATGACGGATCATTCTTTTCTCATAAAACTTTTCTTTTCGAGAATCGAAATGCACCCACTAACGTTTCTAAAGTTGAACGATTGGGCTTGGCGTACGCTTTTTCTAATGATTTCCTATATCTGTATGGCCGGCTTAAAACTGATTTCCCTACTAATGTTTAGAAAATCGCAGCAAAATTTCCGACACAACGTCGGAAATAAAACTTAGCATTTCGACAATCATTTTCTTGCACTAATTACAATCGATTTCCCTACTATTGTTTAGAAAATTGCAGCAAAATTCCGACATGACGAATCTTTCTTTTTTCATAAAACGTTGCTTTTCGAGAATCGAAATGCACCCACTAATGTTTCTAAAGTTGACCGATTGGGCTTAGCCAACGCTTTTTCTAATGATTTCTAATGATTTCCTATCTCTGTATGGCCGGCTTAAAATAAATTTCCCTACTAATGTTTAGAAAATCCCAGCAAAATTTCCAACACGACGGATCTTTCTTTTGGCATAAAACTTTGCATTTCGACAATCATTTTCTTGCACTATTTACAATCGATTTCCCTACTAATGTTTAGAAAATTGCAGCAAAATTCCGACATGAGGAATATTTCTTTTGTCATAAAACTTTGCTTTTCAAGAATCGAAATGCACCCACTAACGTTTCTAAAGTTGAACGATTGGGCTTGGCGTACGCTTTTTCTAATGATTTCCTATATCAGTATGGCCGGCTTAAAATCAATTTCCCTACTAACGTTTAGAAAATCGCAGCAAAATTTTCGACACGACGTCGGAAATAAAACTTTGCATTTCGACAATCATTTTCTTGCACTATTTACAATCGATTTCCCTACTAATGTTTAGAAAATTGCAGCAAAATTCCGACATGACGGATCTTTCTTTTGTCATAAAACTTTGCTTTTCGAGAATCGAAATGCACCCACTAACGTTTCTAAAGTTGACCGATTGGGCTTGGCGAACGCTTTTTTCGAATGATTTCCTATCTCTGTATGGCCAGCTTAAAATCTAATGTTTAGAAATTTGCAGCAAAATTCCCGACATGACGGATCTTTCTTTTGTCATAAAATTTTGCTTTTCGAGAATCGAAATGCACCCACTAACGTTTCTAAAGTTGAACGATTGGGCTTAGCCAAAGCTTTTTCAAATGATTTCCTATCTCTGTATGGTTAGCTTAAAATCGATTTCCCTTCTAATGTTTAGAAAATCGCAGAAAAATTTACGACACGACGGATCTTGCTTTCGGCATAAAACTTTTCGACAATCATTTTCTTGCACTATTTACAATCGATTTCCCTACTAATGTTTAGAAAATTGCAGCAAAATTCCGACATGATGGATCTTTCTTTTGTCATAAAACTTTGCATTTCAAAAATCGAAATGCACCCTCTAACGTTTCTAAAGTTGAACGATTGGGCTTAGCCAACGCTTTTTCGAATGATTTCCTATCTCTGTATGGCCGGCTTAAAATCAATTTCCCTACTAATGTTTAGAAAATCGCAGAAAAATTTCCGACACAACGGATCTTATATTTGGCATAAAACTTGGAATTTTTGACAATCGAAAACGCGCCCACTAACTTTTCGAAAGTCGAAAGATCGGGCTTATCGAACGATTTTCTATCCAAGTACGGCCAGCTTTAGGTTCGAGTTGCAGGAACGTTGGCTTTAGCGTACTTTTGTCATACACGTGCAGCAAAAAATTCAGCGCAAGTGTTAGCTCTCCAGGAGCGTTGATTTGCTCCAGAACGTTTGCAAACTATCTCGAACGTTCAGCGCAAATGTTAACGTTCCAGGCTTGCTGCAGAACGTTTGCGAACTTGGAACAAAACTCAAAATGTCTTTAACCTCCAGGAGCAATTGCTGCTGCTGACTTTTAATAAACGTTTGCAAAAAGCAATGTTCTCAAAGGATCAGTGCAGGTTTTATTTCGTTTTTCAGGAGGGTTAGCTTTTGCTGATTTGCAGCAGAACGTTTGCAAGCTTTTAACAAATCTCTAAATGTAATTTCTTTGCAGGAGCAATTGCTGTTGCTGACTTGCTCCAGGATTTTTTGCAAACTTAAAAAAAAAAAATTGTTTCAGAATTTCATAACCGTTCAGAAGCAATTGCTGCTGCTGACTTTCCATAAACGTTTGCGAAAGGGAAAGTTCTCAAAAGATCAGTTTAGTGTTGCAGGAGGGTTAGCTTTAGCTGATTTGCACCAGAACGTTTGCACACTTTAAACAACACTCTTTTTCTCAAAATGTTATAACCTTCCAGGAGCAATTGCTGTTGCTGACTTACTCCAGAACGTTTGCAACGTTTACAAAGAAAGTTTATATTCCATAACCTTGCAGGAGCAGTTGCTGACGTTCAATAAACGTTTGCAAAAAACAAACCAAACGGATCAACACACATTTTTGTGTTCCAGGACAGTAAGCTCACTTGCACCAGAACGTTTGCAAACGTTATCTTTCCAGGAGTTTTTTTAACAAACGCTTGCAAACTTCTAGGAAAGTTCCCAAATGTTCAAGCGTTCACGTTTGTTTCCAGGAGCAGTTAGCTTTAGCTGATTTTTTTAACAAACGCTTGCAAACTGCTAGGAAAGTTCCCAAATGTTCAAGCGTTCACGTTCCAGGAGCGTTGGCATTAGCTGACTTGCTCCAGAATATTTGCGAACTTCCGAGTTTATCAAATTTTCACAACCCTCCGGGAACCCTTTAGCTGGCTTTCAACAAATGTTTTCAAAAAGCAACGTTCTCAAAAAGATAAGCGCAAGCGTTTTTAACGTTCCACCAGCTTTTGCTTTTGGTTGACCTGCTTCAGACTTTTTGCAAAATTTCCAAAGTTCCCAGAAGTTCGCCCCAACTTTACTAATGGCTCTCTCTTGCTTTCTTTCTTTTTTTCCACTGATCTTTAAATCAATGTCAAAGTCCCATATGATGTTTAATTAGCGTTTTCCAGGCGTTATGAAAGTTTTTGCCAACCGCCTGGTAACTTTCTCCTTATTTACTGAACCTTAGGAAGCTAAGCTTCAAAGGATGTTAGTAAAAAGGTTACATTGCTTTGACCTCAGGGTTTAGGTGCCACTTAATGGGATCGATTTGTTGTTCACTTAGCAAAGTGAATGGTTAACGTGTATATTCACTTTGGTTATTTAAGTAAATAATGTCATCTTATTTACTAATGTCAGTAAATATCTGTTTTCCTAAGGGACCAGTCTTAATTTCCTTAATTGGTCTATTTTTCTTTCTTTCTCTCTTTCTTTCTTTCTCTATTTGTTTTTTTCTTTCTTCCTTTCTTTATCTCCTTCTCTCTTTATATCTTTTCCATATGTAGAGAGTTATCAACGTTTGAATCTATCTATCTATAGTTCCTGGTATATATAATTAAATAACACATTTTGTAGGCTCCATGCACACTGGGCTTAAAAAAACTCTTAGGAGTAAAAAATTATAC